>RXID01014321.1:0-93199 GCA_005019695.1 Trichopus zeylanicus subsp. travancoricus
TGCTGCACTACTGGACATGGTGCTTGCTGCCTAGTGCCTAGTGCCTGGCTGCCTGCTGGTTTGCTACACTACTGGACATGGTGCTTGCTGCCTAGTGCCTAGTGCCTGGCTGCCTGCTGGTTTGCTGCACTACTGGACATGGTGCTTGCTGCCTAGTGCCTAGTGCCTGGCTACCTGCTGGTTTGCTGCACTACTGGACATGGTGCTTGCTGCCTAGTGCCTAGTGCCTGGCTGCCTGCTGGCTGCTGGTTTGCTGCACTACTGAACATGATGCCTATTGTCTGCTGCCTGCTGCATGTTGGTCTGCTGCCCTGCACACTTATATATTGGCATATTGTTAGTGCTGGTCTGCTGCACTGCATAAGTACATATTGCTGGTGCTGGTCTATTACTGCTGCCTGCTGCCTGCTGGTCTGCTGCACTGCATAAGTGCACACTGCTGGTCTACTACTGCTGTCTGCTGGTCTGTTGCACTGCATATTGCTGGTCTACTACTGCTGCCTGGTGCGGTGGTGCCTGGCTGCTGGTCTGTTGCAGCAGCTGCGCTGCATAGCCTATCCCATCCGGACAGAGAGATTATCTTCTTGGTGACTCTAATTGCATACTGCTGCCTGCTGGTCTACTACTGAATGCTGTACTGCTAGTCTAAGCTCTTTTTTTGCAAGAATATGCATATTTGCATACTACTGCCTGCTGGTCTACTACTGAGTGTTGGCTACTGCTATTTGCTACCTGTTGGTCTGCTGCACTGCCACTGCATAAGTGCATAATGGATACTGCTATTGCTTGATTTGCTTTTATTTTGTTGATCTTGTCTCTTAAGTTTTTAAGAAACTATTTGAATTATTGTAACTTGTAAAAGTTCAGTAGTTATTTCTTTATTTCAATGTTATTTCTTTATTTGAATTATTGTAACTTGTAAAAGTTTACTTGAAATTCAATGTTATTTCTTTATTTTTTGATACAAAACAATGGTTGTTAATTTGCAAAAAATTAATAATTTAAAACCGGTTAACCGGTTTAGAACCGGTTTAGAACCGGAACCGGAAAACCGGTTTTTCATCCAAACCGGTACGGTTCCGGTTCTCAATTTTTGGAGAACCGGAATCCGGTTCCGGTTCTCAAATGAGCAAAACCGGTTCAGTTAACCGGTTTTGCTCACCCCTATTGACCCCTAACTAATCTACCCCTAAAAGTACATGGAGGCCCAATCAATCAACACAAAATCTAGAAACGTAGCATCACTACTACTCAAATCATTTGGGCCCCGTTCATTTTGGGATCAGGATCAGTTCGTTTTAGAATTTTTTTTTTCTTATAAAATTAAGATTTATTATTTTATACTATTATTAAATTAAATTATTATAAAAAATAAAATAGTTTTTTGAGCTTTAAATTATTGAAATCTTAATTTTGATAAAAAGATATTAGTTTACAAAAGTGATTTACTAGTCTTGACCTTGACCTTGACCCCCAACCAAACGACCCTTTGGTTCCTAAGCTTAGTCATGTCCTTTAGTGTGGTAGTCATACGAAGTCATTATGAGAATCTCCATAGCTTTTCAAAGAGGGTTATCTGTAAGGAACGAAAGATATAACTAAGAAATTACATCTCAGTCTTTTTTGGATGAACTCCCTCAAATCTTTCACAAGGTGATCCCCTAATTATGGTAATGGCCTCTTACATCATATCTTACTTCGCTTCTCATTACATGATAAGCCTAAAAATCACAGGTGTATAATCCCCACAAAAATATTGACCCAAATACGCCCAGTCTCTCTTGGGAATCTCATATTTCCACGAGTACATGAACCTTAATGCTCCTCGATCTAAATATATGACACCATTTTTTTTCCAAAGCAATAGCTTGAGCTTCTCTTCTTTCATGGGAGATCTTCCAAGAATGTTTTTAGTTTTCGTTAGAAAACTGCCAACAAAATAATTTTTTTATTTTGTAGGGTAGTTGATGAGATGCCCCAGAATGCAAAAGACTCTTATGGAGGCATTCTCTCCCTGGAAACTTTTTTAAAATTTCTTGTATTATAACAAGTAGTGCTTTCATTAAGATTTTGCCATCATCTCTGGTAAGATCCTATAACCATGCCAATGCAAACCCGATCATCCACAATTTGAGAATGTCAAGCAACTCTAAGAGCCAATCTCCATAGTTCTTCAAGGGCAAGGAGAACTATGCTTAATGGTGCTCCCCAGAATGTCATCAGACTTCAGCAATGACCATAGGGAATGAACCCTTTGGGCACTTCTCATTATCATGATCAATTAGGGCTTTCTACCCAAGTCTAGTCACATTAGAGGAAATCGCAAGACTTACTACCTAGGGTTGAGTTTAACCAGTTGCTCACCCAAGTTCAAATCCTCGGCCAAGTTTCCAGGATCAAAAATGCCTACTAGAGCTAATCTGGACCATGCACCAACCACATCAACAAGTATGCCATGTCGAAGGACAACAGAGCTTGACAAAAAGACCAAGGCAAATCCCCAACCAAGGAGCTATATTTAACATAAACGGCCTCCAAGCTAATAATGTTGCACCTCAGCGAGAAGGTTCTCTTTATAATCAAGTATCAGAAGTCTCAAATCGCATTGCCAATTAGTATAAGCAGCAAAGGCAATAACAATGTTTGGGTGAACAAAATGTCTCATGCTAATAAGCAAGCAAAATATTTTCTTGTGGTGGAGTGCTTACATTGAATGTCGAAGAGCTGGAGAGAAGAATTGTAGATATGGTAGAACAAAAAATCCGTGAAACCACACTAACACAAGTCTACTCCTATAATGAAATGACCACACTAGCCCCAAAAATCCTATATGAATCCCCAAAGTGGAAGTTTTGCCAATCCCAATGAGAGACATATGTTGGAACTCGAGATCCAATAGGTCACATTAGCTGTTGCGAAAAATATCGATGTCCACCACAATTCACAATATAGAGGAAGAACAGAAAAGAGGAAAAGATAGCACACAAGAGATATATGTGGGAAGACGATCCAGAGAATATTGGTATTGATGAGGAAGAGAAAAGAGAAGATTACAACGACGGAGACGAAACTCCAATATCACCAACTCTCACTCTCTATTTTCTATCTCTTTAGAGACCCTTACATCAATGGTGTATTTATAGATGTGGCCTAATGATGTTTGAGTCAAAATAGAAGACTGACTCAAATAAGACTTCTACTAATTTAAGACTTTTAGAAGATAAATCTAGATAAGGATTAGGCCCATTAATATAATTAAGACTATTCGAAAAATCCGGATTCGTGACACCATAAAGCCAACAATCTCCACCTTGGCTCGAATCATCTTATTCTCTGAATTTGAATCTTCAATAGATGTCTTTACCATTACCTCCTGGGATAGGATCAACGACCTTGAATATTGATCAAGTCCAAACAGAGGTTGAACTTATCAATCGGAATCACCTTCGTAAACATATCTGCAGGATTTCTTGAAGTATGAATCTTTTGTAAAGAAATCTCGCCGTCTTCAATAATATCCCGAATAAAATGAAATCGGACATCTATATGCTTTGATCTGGCATGATACATTTGGTTCTTCGCAAGGTGTATGGCGCTCTGACTGTCGCAAAAAATAAGAAGAACATGTTGAGAAAAACCAATTTCACTTGCCAAACCTTTTAGCCATAGGGCTTCTTTGACGGCTTCTGTAGCTGCCATATACTCAGACTCTGTTGTAGATAATGCTACAGTTGACTGTAAGGTACACCTCCGACTAATAGGTCCTCCACAAAGAGTGAAAAGATAACCAGTGAGGGATCGGCGTCGATCAAGGTCTCCAACATAGTCTGAATCGACATAGCCAATAATTTTGGCCTCTTGCACTGTGTTCCTGTCGAAACATAAACCAATATTAAGAGTACCTTTAATATATCGTAATAGCCATTTCATGGCCTGCCAATGCTCTTTTCCTGGATTTGCCATGTAACGACTAACAACGCTGACTGCTTGTGCAATATCAGGTCTTGTGCATACCATAGCATACATTAGACTTCCAACAGCACTTGAAAATGGGATGTTCTCCAGGTATGCATGCTCTTCATCTGTAGAAGGACATTGTTGAGCTGAAAGCTTGAAGTGAGATGCCAAAGGAGTACTGACGGATTTTGAATTCTGCATGTGAAAACGAGAAATAATCTTCTCGAGATATTTGCTCTGTCTAAGCCATAATTTTTCATGCTTTCGATCTCGATCAATCTCCATACCGAGAATCTTCCTTGCAGCACCTAAATCTTTCATCTCAAATTTTTTTTTCATTTTAAACTTTAAATCATTCAGTAGAGATATGTCTTGAGTAGCGATAAGCATATTATCAACATAAAGAAGCAATATAATAAATGAGTTATTGGCATGTATCTTAAAATAAACACAGCAATCATGTTTGCAGTGGATGAAATCTTGACCCAGCATAAAACTGTCAAACCTTTTATACCATTGCCTTGGAGACTGTTTCAAACCATAAAGTGATTTGTTCAACTTGCAAACAAAATGTTCTTTGCCTTCTTGGATGAACCCTTCAGGCTGTTGCATAAAAATTTGTTCTTCTAATTCTCCATGCAGAAAGGCAGTTTTGACATCAAGCTGTTCTAACTCAATATTATGAAAAGCAACTAAAGCAAGTAGAAAACGAATAGATGTGTGTTTAACCACAGGAGAGAAAATTTCATTAAAGTCAATACCCTCCTTTTGTGAATACCCTTTGGCAACTAAACGGGCCTTGAATTTAACACCATCTATCTCAGAGAAATCCTCTTTCTTTCGAAATACCCACTTGCAACCAATTGCTCTTTTACCTTTTGGTAATTTCATCAGATCCCAAGTATGGTTCTTTTGAAGAGAGTCCATCTCTTCATTCATAGCAGCTTGCCACTGAGAAGAATTCTTATTCTGTACTGCTTCTTTATAAGAAGAAGGATCACCATTGTCAGTAACTAAAGCAAAAGCTACCATATCTTCAAAACCATACCTTTCAGGTGGCTTTATTTTCCTTTGAGATCTTCGAAGTGGAGTCTTTTCAGAAAGTTGATTCTTAAGATTTTCTTGAGAGTTGGGCATACCCTGAATATCTTCTTCAGAAGGAATTACATGCTCCACCTCCACTTGCATTATATCATTGGGATCTTTCTTGAGAGATTTTAGCATACCACTTTCATCAAATACTATGTCTCTCTCAATAATTACATTTGAAATAGTAGGATCCCACAAACGATAGCCTTTGACGCCTTTGGCATAACCAGGAAAATACACTTTTTGGAACGTGCATCTAACTTATCCTTGACAACATGCACATAAGCAGAGCAACCAAAAATCTTTAAAGAAGAATAATTTGCAGGTTGACCAATCCATACCTCTTCAGGAGTCTTGCAATTAATGGCTGTTTGAGGAGAGCGATTCACAATGAAGCATGCTGTATTGACTGCTTCTGCCCAAAAATCTTTATCAAGATTAGCTGTACTGAGCATACTACGTGCTTTCTTCAACAAGGTTCTGTTCATCCTTTTAGCCACACCATTTTGTTGAGGTTTTCCTGGGATGGTAAAGTGACGCTTGATGTCTTCATCTTCACAGAATTTGAGAAACTCTGTTGATTTGTACTCTCCGCCATTATCACTTCTGAGATATTTGATTTTTCTGCCAGTCCTTTTTTCAACTGAAGTTTTCCACCGTTTGAAAACAGAAAACACTTCGGCTTTGTGATGCAAAAAATAAATCCACACTTTTCTGGAAAAATCATCAATAAAACTGACAAAATAACGAGCACCATATTTTGATGGAATAGGAGAGCACCACACATCAGAATGAATATAATCAATTAAGCCTTTAGTGCAATGAATACCAGTGTTAAACTTTACCTTGGACTGTTTACCATAGAGACAATGCTCGCAGAAATACAATTTGCATGAGTTGAGACCTTTCAGTAATTTTCTTTTGTTGAGCTCATTTAAACCTTGCTCACTCATATGACCGAGACGCATATGCCATAATTGAGTCATATCAGAAGAAGAAGAAGACTGAGAAATTGCTGCTCCACCTGCAACGGTTTTTCCTACTAACTCATATAAATTTCCATGCTTTAGGCCCTTCATTACTATCAATGAGCCTTTAGCAACTTTAAGAACTCCACCTTCAGCAGAATACTTATAACCAGCAGAATCCATAGCACCCAAAGAGATCAAATTCTTTTTCAGATCAGGAACATGTCTGACATCAGTAAGAGTTCTAATAATATTATCAAACATCTTAATTTTGATTGTTCCAATTCCAACAGTTTTGCATGGATTATTATTACCCATCAAAACTAAACCACCATCATAAGGCGTGTAGTTTTCAAACCAATCCTTATTAGGACACATGTGATAAGAACAACCAGAATCAAGAATCCAAATATCATGGTAACGATCAACATTAGAACTAATAGAGAGAACGTTACCCAAATTATCATCAGAACTCTCTTCAACAACTGAAACTTGTTCTTTGGCTTGCTCTTTAGATTGAGATTCTCTTTCTTTCTTTGCTTTGAGCTTCCAACAATCTCTAATTGCATGTCCCATCTTCTTACAATATCTGCAGTTTATTTCTTTGGATTTGGATCTAGAACGACCTGTTCTTGATCTTTCTTTGGTACGACCTCTGACAATTAATGCTTCTGAGTGTGACACATCCCCTCCAATCTTTTTCAAATATTCATTAGATAGAAGGGCAGCAGAAATATCGTCAAATTTCAATCCTTTCCATACATGAGAGTAGTTTTAAGATTCTCAAGAGAAGGAGGTAAGGACGATAATAAAATAATTGCCTTGTCTTCATCTTCAATTTTAACATCAATGCTTAACAATTGAGAGACAAGTTTATTGAAAGCATTAAGATGATCAACTATATTCGTACCTTCTATCATTCGAAAATTGAAAAGCTTCTGCTTTAAATAAACTCGATTTGAGATAGACTTACTCATATACTGTTTCTCCAGCTTTTTCCATAACTCTGAAGGTGATGTTTCATCAAGAAACGGATAGAGTACCTCATCGGTAAGACTGAGGATGATTGTGCTATGTGCGCTGGCCTTTTGGTTTTCCCAGACACTTTCGGTGACATCTTCAGGCTTGATGTCCTCCAATGTGTGTCTCAACCCTTGTTGAGTAAGAATTGCACGAACTCTTGCTTGCCAAATAGGAAATCCTTGCTTTCCATTGAATTTCTCTATATCGAACTTCGTAGTAGACATATTGAACCAAGCTCTGATGCCACTTGTTGCGGAAAATATCGATGTCCACCACAATTCACAATATAGAGGAAGAACAGAAAAGAGGAAAAGATAGCACACAAGAGATATATGTGGGAAGACGATCCAGAGAATATTGGTATTGATGAGGAAGAGAAAAGAGAAGATTACAACGACGGAGACGAAACTCCAATATCACCAACTCTCACTCTCTATTTTCTATATCTCTTGAGACCCTTACATCAATGGTGTATTTATAGATGTGGCCTAATGATGTTTGAGTCAAAATAGAAGATTGACTCAAATAAAACTTCTACTAATTTAAGACTTCTAGAAGATAAATCTAGATAAGGATTAGGCCCATTAATATAATTAAGACTATCCAGAAAATCCGGATTCGAGACACCATAAAGCCAACATTAGCTCCTTCAAGAACAACATGTTCCTCCAAGGAGCTACAAAGGTAACAATGCACAAAGCCTAGAGCTTGGCTCTCAAATTTGCCAAAAGGTTCAATAACCAAATTCTAGGACCTCAAGCATGAATTTGTAGATTAGTTTTTGTCTCTAGTGTCATGGCATTGGCATTCCTCTATACTTTTGGCAATTTAACAAGAAGACAATGAAAGTTTGTGGAACATTAGAAAGAAAATTTTACTTGCCCTAGTGTTTTGAGCAAGGATTTCAGTATCGATTTCGGTTTCGATTTCGGCACCCAACGAAACCGATACATTTCAGCCGTTTTGGTTTCAATTTCGGCCATTTCGATTTCGGCCGAAAGATTTTTTTTAGTTATTAATTATGTGTTGACCACAGTTTGACTATATTTTGACTGTACTTTGACTTTAAATTAAAAATATGATAAAATTTTGAAACTTTTTTTATAAAAATTTAAAAATTATGAAAGAATTTATAATTAATTTTATCACAATATTAAATATTTTTTTAATTAATTAAAATTAATTTTGATAGTTAACCACTATTTTTATATATTACTATATAAAAAAAATATATGAGAAATAATATGAGTATGATTAAAAAATTAAAAATTAACATAAGCAAATTTAACTTATTATTAAAATATAATTGATACATACATAATTTATTAAATATAATGTAATACAACTAACCATCATCATCATTAGTTGAGTTTAAAACATCTGAATGTGGAATTATGAATTCAGTACATGAACGATCCAGATGAACATTTATAGACATAAGAGGACAACTAGCTCTGCGCAATCTTGTGACAACGATTCACATGGGGGTAAAACCGACACAATTTTTTTTTGTTTTACTTTCGGTGGAACGATCATGCGCGCATGCATGTAAACAAAAAAATTCAACGTGTTTCAATCAAAATCATTTTCATTTTAGTTTCAACCAAAATATTTTTTTATTAATTATATTTTGACTAAACTTTAACTTTATTTCAATTATTTTTTAACTTCAAATTAAAAAATTATAATATGTTTAAAAATTTTTTAAAAAATGAACAATTACGTGAATAATATTACGTACGTGAACAGTATCTGACAGAAATCGGTAAGGACGTCGAAATCAAATTGGCGATAGCGCTGGCCCCATTGTAAGACCATCTTCAGCTTACGGGAGTACTAGTCAGGTCGATGAGGGCGCGAGATAGGCGAGAGAGCGGTGGCAGGCTAACGAGCACGCAGGGCCCTTGGGCTCTCCCCCGTGCTTGTGAGCCCGGCGAGCTCCCGCCCGAGCGCTCTCGAGCCCAGTGAGCTCCCACTCACACGCACTCGAGCCCGACGAGCTCCCGCCCATGCGCACTCCCACCCAGCGAGCTCCCGCCCGCGCTCACGTTGGTGAAGATGAACAATAAACCCTAACAGAATTCAAAATTAAGATTTCAGTTTCGGCCGAAACGTAAAACCTTGGTTTTGAGGTGAAGCAAGAATCTTGGATCATTTTCATATTTTGATGCATTGGTTATATGTCACCCTTTGTGAGTGTTTGATAAGGAAAACTTGATTTCCTTGTCTGTTGCCTTTTGATGGTGGAAGAATGAAAATCTCACTTGGTGTTAACCCCATAGATCAGTTGTTTACTCCAAATGGTTTAGCACCATACTTTTTCTTAATCATTATAATAAGAGAATAGTTTATTTTACTTTTCCTATCTTTTTTTATGAGAGGATGAGTTAAAAGTTTAATTGAGCATTCACACACTCGGGTAGTATGCCCCCCTTTCATTGTCATGTGCTTTTGGAAAAAAAAAATCGCATATTTTCAAATGCTTTAGCTATGAGCATTTCTGGCATCATTCTCATCTTTATATATAATAGCAAAGAAGTATTGTGTTTGTCTTTTTTAAGAGAAACACCCAATTTTGATTAAAAAGAGTTTCAACTTTCCTTTTTAGTAGGTTAGAACCCTATATCCATGATATGAAGGACTGCACTTATAAGGTTGGGAGAAGGAATTCTAATTTGTATTGGAGTAGTTTTAGAATCGGGGATCGCAGGGAGAGATTTGTCTCCATTTTGTAGTGGTTGTTTGACTTGACCTATTGATCAAAGTGACTCAACCCTAATTACTTAGAGAATTAGCTTAAGGACAACCTTAAATCTTCACTTTGTCATGCATATTATGCCTTGGTGTCTCTTGTCATGCAAAGAGAGGTATAGTAGAGAATGAAGTAGGAAGTCATTACTTTTGTGACTCATTTTCTGGAATACCAAATTGTGATGGAGTAGGACAAGTTGTAACAATCAACTAAATTAACGATTAGATGCTAGAATCGATGCTTGTTGAATTGTAGTAATTCAGGTTGGTGATTCATTTTTCAGTTTCTTCATGAGCTTCGTGAGAAGTAATTTATGACACGATTTTTCATTTTGCAATGTACTCTAATTGTAATGGTGGAAGAAGCTAATAATATAGTACATATATGTTTGTACTTATTTTACTACTTTATCATTTTTATTTTTTTATTAGCCTCATTTTCTTTGTTTTATTTTCCCCAATTGCATTATTTTTATATTCTGTTGAAAATTTTCTAGAGATTTATTTTTTTAATATTTTATTGTAAGATATTTTTTTACTAGACAGGTGGTATATTCTTTTATCTTTGATATTAAGGACTCCTACTCAATTTGGATCGTTGAAGTTCAAGGATAATTTTTTCTTAGGAGGTGATTAGTCATCAATTGACTTCTCTTTTGATCATTTTTCTAGTGTGATATTTTCTTCAGAAACCTATTTTTCAAGCGATTTCACTACTTTCACCATTCTTGTATCAGTTAATTATATTTTTGACTTTGGTTTTGATCTCAGGATGACTCTTAACCTTAATTTTCAAGGTTTATATATCCCCAGATGTCATTTGGTACTTACTCTTTGGGTGGTCTTTCTTAATTAATAATATGATGTTGGATTTATTCTCCTAATTGTGGCATGAACCAAATTTTTTTCCCTTTTTTTCCTCTTTCTTTCTTTCTTTATTTTTTTTTGACTTAGTAATCTCTTTTTTTTTTTGAGAATCTAAGGTTTGCAAGCTTGTAGATACCAACTAGTTTTTACTTTTTAAATCTGTCTCTCTTGGCTTAATTTTTCATATAAGATTCATCCATTTTGGACTTTATTTTTTATTATCTATTTGGAGAGAGGGAGAGAGGTGATATTTTGCCTATAGAAGGATATTTCCAAGAGCTTATCTTTTGATTAATGCATTTTGATTTTTGAAGCAAATTTCCTAACAAGTTTCTAGTTATTTTAAGATTAGTTGCCATATTATTAGGCTTGCATTCCCAGAGTTAACATGGAGCATAGGCGGGAGGGGAAAGTGTAGGGATCTCAACTGCAACATATTTTATTATTGATAATCCTTTCTTTCAAACATTGTCTTTTCATTTTCAGAGATCTTATCTCTAAGACAAATGGTATTCCACTCGAATACTGAGAGAATTTTCTTTAGTTTTCCTTCTTTAGTAATTCTTTATTTTATGTTTTTAGTGAATTTTTTTGTTTTATGTTTTATTTTAAGAAGTCTGGAATACATACTTGACTAGTAAATGTTAATGTGACTAGATATTTCATTATAGGCTAACATAATTAATTATTTTTTTCTATTTTTTTAAAACTCATGCAACTATTTGACTCTTTCATGCTATAGATTTGGCATAAGTATCCCTTTTATTGGATTTAGTTATTCGTCCATTGATCACTCTGATATTAGAAGATGATGTTACTTCTTTTGCATTTGAAAAAGAATGACCATGTATTTTTCCTATGTTCTTCTTTAGCTATTATGGTGCTATCAAGGAGTTGGAGGTGAAAATTGTAACATCTAGTTTTAGTTTCAATTTGATATTCTGGATCCAATTGAACACTCCACTAATCCTTCATTTGCTCGCATTGCTTGTATTAACTTCTTTAACTTCTAGGTTAAGTTGTAGATAGTCAAAAATTAAATTTTGCCTATTGTCCAATCTTTGAAAGATTGATATTCTAGCTTGTGCCAATGGGTTATTTGTTTCATCATCGAGGTCTGACACAATGACATTTAGTTTTTGCCTCCTAGACGGACCGACCTTTGCCCCTAGATGGGAGGTTAGAAGTTGATTCATGTTTGATCGATAGAGTAGCAACTAGATCAATGGTAGTCATAGTAGCATCAACAATGCCAGGTGAAGTGACATTGTTGGCAAAAGCAGGAGCATCATGAACAAATTGGATAGAGTTGTCTCCGTGATTGGTTGATAAAAATATACCACAGACTCTTTACCAAAGATGATGATGATGTAGGTTAGGATAGGTGAATTATTTGATGATGCTATCTTCTTTTTCCTATAATAAAAAATAATAGATCAATCATTCATTTTCATTTTTTTCTTTTTTTGATGTATCTCTGTTATATTAGCTAAGTTTCTATATTAAGAGGAGAAGTCATGTTCCATCGAATGCCTAAAATTTGTGATCAATTGGTGCTAAAAGGTATTTAGTTTACATAACACATATGTTTGCTACAAATCAAGAAAATTTGTGGAGTTGCGATCGACCATTTAAAATACCTAAAGAATCCTGAGAAATAATCTTGATATAATAAATAAAATTTGAGAGTTTGAGTGTACAATTAGGCATTGTAGGAATATAATTTTCAACATGCATAAACCCTTGTTATTAATTACCTTGATAATTATCAGAAATCTCCCAAAATAAGAAACCTACCTAATAAAATAAAAACATAAAAAAAGAAAAACATGATTTGATTATTTTAAGGAAGAGTAATATGGCTTAAATAAGGGTATACTCTCACTTTACAATTTTTAGGAGTTGAAATTCATTATCATGAAAAGTATGAAATGGGAAAGACTTGATGTTCACTACTGACTTGTTTTCATACACTTGATCAAGTGAAACTTGACTTAAATAAGTGTTTGGTTTGATTCTTGGCAGATATCAATAATTTTGCTTGCTTTCAGATTATGACTAATTGCTTTGACTTGTGTTACTTGATCTCATTAGAGCTCGAAGTATCACCAATGCTTTTTATTTATTGTCAATTGACTTTTTTTGACCTTTGATTTGAAAGAATGGTTAATGACTTTAACTTATGCTAATCAATGCTTGATTTAGTAATAAAAATTTTTTAGTTTATTGTCAATTATATTTGAAGTGTCATCGACAACCTTATACTTGTGCCGATGAAATTTGAAGTATTGTCAACAGCTTTATACTTATGTTAGTTAATTTTTTTTGAACATGATCTTTGATTGACTGGCTAAATGAATTTAGTTCCATTTCATTTAAAAGAATGATTAGTAGTTTTAATTTATGCTAATTATTTTTAGTTTAATAATCAATAATATTTTTGGCTTACTACACTATTCCCAAGTTCTTTACACCACTGCTATAGACAAATATTCCTAGATTTTTTACACTAACATTTATTAACAGGAGTTTTTAAGAAATTTAGAAATTCGAGAGGGAAATTAATCAATCCAAAAATATCAAGGGTGTATCTTAGAAATTTCCCTATTCTTGGAAATATTGAGCTGATCCATGGTTAGATGATTTAAGGGAATTTGTAACAAGGTAGATAAATTTCAAAAATTTATATGTAATTGTCATAAACTCAAAGAATCAAATTAATTGAGTTTTTAAAAGTTTATATTTAATTAACTCTAGACAAAAGTAGATGGGAAAATAAAATTATCCATCACGGCCACTCCTGCCTGTCCAATTGGGGTCTAATCGAGCCGGGTCGGCTCGGGCCTTGACAAGTACGTTAATTTTTCGGGCCCGTTTCCTACATCAGACCATATCCACAAAAATGGACCGGCCCGCAATGTGGGCCATAAAATTCGCGAGAATTCCTACCCGTCGACCTCTCTATAAATTTCCAAATCCTTCCGGCATTTCGAATCTCCCCGTCCGTTCCCCCTGCTCTCTTGCGCCGGTGAGGGATTAGGGTTCCCAATTTCCCTGATGGGAATCCCCAAATCCCTCATCGTCGTCCTCCTCCTCTCCTCCGTCTTCATCGCCGCCGCCCAATCCGTGATCCAGATCGGCCCCCGTCGCGAGCTTTTCTGCGACAGCTGGCGGCTCTCTGCCGAGACCAACAATGCCGGCAATTGGCGCACCATCCCGAAGCAGTGCGTGCAGTTTGTGGAGGAATACGTCAACGGGGAGAGGTACGCGTCAGACGCCAGCGTCGTCGCTGATGATTCGCTGGCGTTCGCGAGGGGCGTCACCGTCGCCGGCGACGGGAGGGACGCGTGGGTGTTCGACATTGATGAGACTTTGCTCTCCAATGTCCCCTACTACGCGGCCAACGGCTACGGGTGACCGCTAATTTCGTTTTTTTTCCCTTAATTTTTTGCATTTTTGTTGCGTTGTTTATTTCTAGGATTTGATTTTTCTTGGGCGGTTCAAAATCCGAGCCGGCCTTGTCGAGGATTATGAGCTGGAGCTTGGAACGAAAATTTAAGGCTTTTTTTTTCAAATTAGATGGATTTTTCGATGCCATTGTCCGGATTTATAAAAGAAAAAAAAAAGCTACAATTGACCATATTAGGGTATCAAATGTTTTCTGTTTTATTTATGGTAATATAGATAAATCTAATAAATAAAAGAAACATGGACAATGCTCATAATCCCACAACTAGCGGAACAAACTGATAACATCAAATAACAAAACATGCCGTCCCCAGTTCTCATAATTCTGCAACATTCCAATTCATTTTCATTCTATGGCAACAAAGATTGTTAACATTTTATTATTAACTTTAAGGATCTCTCTTGTATATCCTGAATCATTGAGTTGCTTATTAGATTCTACTTTGGAAATTTGGCAGGGGTGAGCTTTTTAACGAGACTGCATGGGATGAATGGGTGTATCAGGCAAAGGCGCCGGCACTCGCAGCGAGTTTGAGTCTATATGAGGAGCTCCTCGGGCTCGGGTTCGAGATTATACTCCTGACAGGCCGTCCTGAAGTGCAACTTAAAGCCACAGAAGATAATCTTCTGTCTGCAGGTTACCGTTCATGGAACAGGCTCATCTTAAGGTTCTTTATCTAATTTTCATCTTCTTTTGGTTTATGAAATTCGATTCGGATTCTTTAGTTATTCCCTTAAATATCTCTTGCTTGCAATCAACTTGTTATTACATTTTTCATTCAAGTCTTGAGGAATATATATTTTTTTTCAAAATGTTCTCTTGTTGACGATGGCATCAGGCTTAATGTATGTAATTTATCTTTAGTTCATTTTAGGCTTGTTTTACATGGGATGTTGGAATCACTGGTGACGCTGAATTCAATGCTTGTATTATTGAAGGCTCCAGATGAAAGAATTAATTTTTCTTTCATAGAAAGTATATATGTAATGGGTGATGCTATAATGGTCCAAATCCAATGTCTGCTAAGTGTTACCTACTATTCACTGCTGCTGTGTGAGTTTGAGTTAGTAGCAATCTTGATTGGTTGAATGAGTTGCAAATTATGATTATGTATCACAATTACAACCATGAAACACAAATCAAATTCAGGAGATTTTTGTGGGATATTAGTAGAATGTGGATCCATGACTTTCAATAGAGGCAAGCCTCTATTGTTAATTATGTTGGCAACTGTTAGAAACTTTCTGATCAAGAAACCTATTCACTGTAATAGAGACACATACATGAAAGACACATTTTATTTAAGAAACTTGGATGACATAGCTTAAACAAGGAGAACGAATTTAAGGGAGAAGAATTTGGAAGCTTCATTCTCACTCCCACATCTTGCTCCCATCTGTGTGGTTTTGATCTTCATTGACGAGGATGCAATGGAAGTCGGGTGGTGAGTATTGAGTATTGGATAGTGGCTGACTAGTTTAAGGCCATTATGGAATTTCCATGTGTAAATTCACTTTTCTGCAATACGATTAAACTATACAACTTTGATTTATAAAATCAATGATGTCTTCATTCATTTCTTTTGATAATTTTTTTAATGAATTAAATAATTTTCTGGGACAGGGAGGCAAGTGAAGTAGGAAAAACTGCAGTGGCCTACAAATCAGCAAGGCGAGCAGAGCTGGAGGCCCAAGGGTTCAGAATCCACGGCAGCTCGGGCGATCAGTGGAGTGACTTGCTTGGATCACCGATGGCCACACGCTCCTTCAAGCTCCCAAATCCCTTGTACTATATTGCATAAAGAGACGTTTCTCCACATTATTTTTTTTGGAAAATTTTTCCAAGTGTTTAATTATGCCATGTTTCCTATGTTGTATTAAAATTAGCAGTCCTCATGTGGAGAAATTAGAGACGTACAAAATATTTGATTAAGTGTAATATTTGGTAATAGGATAATGCAAATTGATATCATTTTTTAAAGTAATGGTATTCTACATGCCAACGCTCGGGGATTTTGAATGAGGCCGTAAAACTTCGGGTCACACATCCTGTAATCCACAATTTTATAGCTCAAATTGTTTTTTCCTTTTTAATGTGAGATATCTCAGGAGTTTGCATGTGCTTGGTCAAATCTTTTTCATCATTAGGGAGAATACAGCGTTCAAGCATTCAAAAAGTGAGAACACGACAAATAGTGTTTCCGATGCAAGAGATGTGATAACTATTTGCATTTTGACTTCACATTTCACAACAAAACTAAATCTTAATATCTCATGGTAGCCACGAGAGCTATCTAAAGAGGGGATTTGTACTTTCATAATAGTCTCATAATAGCCATCTAAACCATAATAGTCTCATTTGTGAAGATGAACATTGTCTTTTCTTATGATTTCTTCTTGTAAGGCAATACTTAAAGAGGAGATTTTTACTTCCAGTGGCAAGACTACCTCAGTACAGAACACCAATGCATATGGTGTTTATTGAGTAGGAGTTTGATATGTGGTATGATAAGCCTATAATTCCTTAGCAAGATTTTTGTGCTAGTCTTTTTTGTTCATGGTGATAACTTTCTTGAAGATCTTGGAAAGGGTCTTGTTAAATGTCTGAGCAAGCCTGTTAGCTCTCGTGTTATAGATGGATGAATATCTTAAATCTATCTTGTGATGATGCATGAATTGTCCTACTTTGAAGTTTCTGAAGGATGGCCTAATATCATAAATGATCCTTTGAGGGACATCAAATTGATACAAAATATTTTTTTGAAAAAAGTGGATAACAGTATCTACTTTGGCCTCTTGTAATGGAATCTCTTTAGCCCACTAAGAGAAATAATCGGTTGTTACTGGTATGAAGCAATGGTCTCTAAAAGAAGGTGATTCGATTGAGTCAATGACATTTATAACCCATACCTCAAATGGCCATGAGGATACTATTAGATGTAGAGGATTCGAGTATTGATAGATGAAATCACCATAAATTTGGCATAGATGACATCTTCTCACATATTCAATACAATCTCCTACCATTGTGGGTTAGTAGTAGCCCATAAACTTAATTTTCATCACTACACCTCATATGTAACTTCTTTGGCCTCCTTGTCGAGAGATAGCACAAAAGTAGTTAATTAAAGGACCTTGTATAAAAGTCATCGTTGATAAGCAGAAAGTGCAGTGCTCTCTTTCTAAATTGTGTCCATACGAATTTATCTTTTTGGTGAATGATGTTCTCTAATCTATGATCTCTTCTATTAGTTTAGATATAGTTCTCTCATGCTTGATGCTGAAGACTGAGTTCATCACTTATCTGTTATGGACTGTGATTAAAATTTCTTTTTGATCAGGGTCAGCTAGTGTCTTGGCTAGTGTAGCTAAGGAGTCAGCTTTCACATTGATGGACTGAGAAACCTTATTTATTTGAGCATGAGAAATTTGCCTTATGAGCTCCTGAGCCTTTTCATGGTATTTCAAGAGATCAAATCTATAGAATTTATATTTAACTTGGACTTGACAGATAACTAGTTGTGAATTACCAAAAATATGTAGGCATGATAATTTCAAATTAAGGGCTATTTTTAGTCTTGTAATTAGGGGCTCATATTTAGCTTCCTTGTTTGTGCATGGTTTTGAGACAAAATAGGAGTATCGTAAAATGCCTCCATTTGGAGTGACATAAACAAGTCCAATACCTACTTTAATTTATGGGAGCTTTGGTTTAACCCCTAGCTTGATGGATAATACTCCATCAAAATATAACTTTCAATAAGGTTTTCTTTCTTCGACCAAAAGAATCTCTTCATTAGGGAGTTCGTAACTCGGAGGAGAATCCTCTAGTATTGGGTGAGCTACAAGAAAATCAGCAAGGGCTTGCCCCTTAATTGCCTTTTAGGGAGTAAACTTGATGTTGTATTCTATAAGAATTAAAGCTCATTTTGCTAGCCTCCCAATGAGTATAGGCCTAGTCATTGTACTTTATGAGATCAATTTTTGATATTAAAATGACTTGATGTGAAATAAAAAATGCCTCAGTTTCTTGACTGTGAATATGAGCACTAGACAATGCTTTTCAATTGGGATGTAGTTATTTTTTGGCCCCCCTAGCTTTTTACTCAGATAGTAGAGTGCATTTTCTTTACCCTCTTCATTATTTTGGGTAAAAAGTACTCCCAGGGATCCTTCCATTGCTGTCATCTAGAAGATAAGGGATTTATTGGGTAGAGGCACTGCCAGAACTGGTAGCTTTACAAGATACTTCTTAATCTCTTCAAAAGCTTGTTAGTAGTCTTGATCCTAGATGAATGGAGTGCCCTTCTTCATTAACTTAGAAAAAGCTTGCATTTTCCAGAGAGATTTGAAATAAATCTTCTTATGTATGCTAGTCGGCCTTGGAATAACCTCAATTGCTTTGGATTGTTGGATAGTGGCATATCTAAGATAGCTTCGATCTTAGATGGATTGATTTCAATCCCTCAATGTCTAACAACAAAGCCAAGAAATCTTTTTGATGATACCCCAAAAACACACTTCATAGGATTCATCTTTAAGTTATATTTTTTAAGACAGTCGAATACCACTCTTAGGTCTTGGAAATGCCTGTCTTTGGACTTAGTTTTGACTACCAAGTCATCCACATAATATTTCACTAACTGGTGTATTAGGTTATTAAAGATTTGAGTCATAGCCCTTTGATAAGTGGCACTTGCATTCTAGAGCCCAAAGGGCAATCACCTTATAGCAATAAATGCCAATTGGTGTCTTGAAAGCCATATGTTTCTCATCATTGGGATTTGGTTATATCCTAAAAAATGATCCATGAAAGAGAATATTTAAAAGTCGATTATGTTGTCAATCATAATATCTATTATTAGTAATGAAAAATCATCTTTTGAATATACTTTATTCAAGTCCTTATAGTCCATACAAATGTAGAGTTAGCCATTCTTTTTCTTAACTAGCATGATACTTGCCACCCAATATGGGTATTTTTTTCTCTGATGAAGTTTGATTCGATCAGTTTCTTCATTTCTTCTATCATGTTCTATTTTAAGTCAAGTTTTATCTTCATAGGTGCTTGTTTGATAGGTGAAACCTCAAGATTGATGGCTAGCTTGTGGACTGCAACTTCAAAATCCAATCTAGGCATTTGCTTATAGCTCCATGTAAAGTAGTTAATGTACTCTTGGAGCACTGCTTTTAGCTAGGTTTGACTTTCCTTTGAAAGTTGAGTGCCGATGAAAATCAGCTTGGGGCCCTATTTTGAGCCTAAGTTAATCCCTATCAATTCATCTACTATGGCTTGCCCCCCATCCTTAAGTTTTAGTGGAGCTTCTTTTGGTTTGAGGATTATTTCTTCAGTAAGTGATTTATCATATCGAGTGAGGTTTGGCAAAAGTTCATTTGAAAAAATTTTAATTGCATCACACTCCCTTTCTTTTGGTTTTGATGAAATTCCACCGAGGATATCACCTTCTTGTCATGTTTCAAAGGTCACAGTCACCTCGGTACACATGTCAAAGGGTATTGATGTCCTTTGGTCATCCTGAATATCAAAGAGAGATTCAATGGTGACTATGAGACACATGTGGGCATTTGGAGTAATATAGCCTAGCCCTTTAGTGTTCTTATTTCCTCTTCCAGGGATGTAAGCATGTCCTTGGGGTAGATCCCATAGATTCTTAAAGAAATGACTCTCTCTCTTTGTTTGTGGGCGTCTATAGCCAGATTTATTGATTATATGATGAAGATGGTTTGAGAAATATTTAGGCATGGCTACCAGTTGATGATTACTATCATCCGCTAGATCTTCATCTCTAGGATTTCATGTATGCTTGGGGCACAAGGAATTGCCTTGTAAAATTTTTTTTTCTCCTTTGCATTGTAAAGGAATGTAGAAAATTATTAATTCTTCCATGACATTGATGCTTAACTCATCTACCAACTTAAATAAGTCTTTCAGAACTTTAGTAATAAGAACAATATTTTTCATTTGACCTTTGTCATTATATTTATTAGAAGTATAATCACCCAGGCAGACTTACGAGTCTTCTTTATCTAAAGAGGCTGAGTGAGAACCACTTCCTAGGTGAGGAGGAGCCAAGATCAGGTTAGCAATATTTTACTTTACTTGATTGATGGAAGCATACCCTCTATCAGCATCAGATCTTTGATAGTATTTTGTATCATCATAATGTATCTCATCAACATCAAAAGAGTATATATCACCATCAATTCGGTGTTCTTCACCATCCTCAAAGTATTTGAAGCATTGATGTAGGGTAGGTGACACTACTTTATCTTCATGTAGTCACGACCTCCTTAGTAGAATTTTATATGATGCATTAGTATCGATTACATAAAACTTGGCATTTGTTATCAGTTTGCCCACTTTTAGAGGGATAGTTTTTGTCTCCTAAAGCCCTTTGGTTATTTTGGTTAAACCCTTGTATGGTTATAATCTCGGATGATAAGTGGCATGCATCCAAAGTTAGAGCTCTTAGAATTTGAATAGTCATCAAATTGATTGAGGAATCTATAGGATGTGATTGATCTTGATCCCATCATTATTTCCTGTAACATATAATAGTCTATTGTGATTTGTTGTTCCAGATAGCAAGTCATCATTTGTGAAGGTGATGGCAGAAGTTTGGCATACATACAAAGACTCCTTCATCTTCTCTTTAATAAAGTATTCTTGGTAGTTGGCTGGATTCTACAAAATATGCACTAGTATATCTCTGAGTTCTTGTGACATCATTAGGGCATCAAAACACTCAGCATAATAGGAATCTTCTTAAGGTGGGTTGCTATATTGTATTTCACCTTTTTGAGTATAGGTCTAGCGTGCGAAGACTCAATGCCCTTATTTATTTGAATTTTCTTTTTTTTATCCTTGGGGATATTCTTGTCCCTAGGCATTAGAGCTTATCTTAGAGGTAACACCATTCCACCTTGGAGTTGTCCTTGGTTTGCTCTCCTCAATTGAAATCTGGCATCATGAGACTAATAAGGCTCATCTTCGAAATTACTCTCGTGGCTAATCATGTGATAAGAAGTAGGGGACTCTTATCCCAAGTCAGTAGTTCTTTGAATGTCCTTAGAAGATGTGACTATCTAATAATCATCCTATTGAACATCAAAATTAGGCACGTGGGGTTTTCTTGTAGTGAGGTCTTTGGAGACTCTCTGATAAACCCTTCTACTTCATCTGGTAGTATAACCTTCTTTAGGACTTTGTATTTAGGATGTCTCTTTCATGAATGTCTAGACTGGCTTGACTATGGATATTTAGATTAATTTGATGTGGGGGAGAAATGAGGTTTAGCATTAGCTTATTTGATCATCTCTCGAAATGCCTACTTCTTCCTTTGGCGCTTGCTAATGAAAGGCTTTCTGAAGAGGTCATAAAGTTGCTCTAAATTAGACATGAAGTCGTATTCATCATCCATGTCTTGTATGTATAATTCCTCTAAAGTTAGCAAAGCATATCCTTCCACAGGCTCTAGGATTGGGACTTCACTAAATCGAGCGGGTTGAGTATTATTTCTTGGATTACCTCATGGAGGCTGGGACAGCAGCTTGTTAGTGTTCATCTCAGACGTATGAGTCACCATGCAACAATAGGTTATAAACTTAGATAACTCTTTTTGATAGTGTCTGACTTTCTTGACCTATCTCTGGAGTAAGTGGTACAAATGATCATTCAGATCTCGAGGAAGGTCAGTAAGTGATTTTTCACCACCCCTACAAGATCTTTTGCATGGCTTCATCTTTTCTACTAGCACTTTCTCCATCCTCTCAATTTCCTCATAGAGCATGGTAGTCGTATTTGTCACACTTTCCATGTGGGCAGTCATAGCCTGCATCTGTTTGTTCAACATTTGTATTTGTCCCCTAGCAAACCTCATGTTAGCTATAGCTAGCTCTTTCACAATATTTGATTATAGTTTGAGCATGCCATAGTCATGCTCATGGGCGAACCATTTTCTAAGATAGTCATCTTGAGAGCAACTATCAGGGAGACCTGTGGGATCTCTTATTTCATTAGTATCATCCCTAATGAATCTATTCGCTTCTTCTTGCCTTACATACTAAATTTCCCCATTATTGAAGTGATGGGGTGGGGATAGGCTTGGTTGTAAATCTTCAATGGTAAATACGGCAGAGCATGTTGACACTAGGGGTTCACTTTCTTCATTTTTTACCTCTAGTAAAGTTTTGAGTTTGTCAGGAAAGAATTCCTCAAGAGTTACTTGGCTTCTTTCTCCCTAAACATATTCATCTAGAGAATCAATGTATTTTTGGATGGCTAACTTTTTGACATCGTATTCATTTGGCTGAACCAACTTCTTCTTCTTACTTTTGTTCTTTTTCTTCTTGATGCTTCTAGCAAGTAAGGTAGTTTGTTCTGATGAGGCTTTCTTCATTACCCTCTCAAGCTCTTCAGGATTTCTAGTCATCTTCTTTATTAGTTTATTTAGTCTTTTTAAAATGTAGACATTCCATAAGTGTCTTTATTTGGGAGCATATTGTGCTTCTTCCCCAAAGAGGATTTTAGCAAGTAGTTTGTGGTTCTCGAACATAGTAATATGATTGATGTGTTCAGTGAGCATTTCGAGTAGGGTTGCCTTAGAGAGAGTTAGCTTGCCTTATCAGTATTGCTTCTTAATCCAATCCTTGAATACATAACGGTCCTTAATTGTATGCCTCAAGACTCTATGGTAAGGACAATAGTTTGAGTGACCTATTTTGTTGGCCTTGCCTGGCTTTTTAGATTCTGACAATTGGAGGCCTAACTTTAGTGCATCATGGAAGATTTTATCTACTCTTTCTCTTTTAAAAGAGTTTCTTTCTGAGCCTTTGTTGGAGATCATTGGATTGTTTCACTTCTCCATCTCCTCTAAGTACTAGTGGCTTTTAAGGATTACACTTGTTCATGGTGGGGTTTGGAGATTTCTTTTGCTCAGTTGCTGTAAATGTAGCCCTAACATTTTTGGAAAATTCTTTATGCTTTACCTTATCTTTTTATAGTCTAAAACTTTGTGAATTAGATAAGGTTGGTGGACCAATCTTTTCTAGCTTCTTGACTTGCATGATGAGGTCTTGGAATGTATGGATAGTACAGGCACTCAGATAGAGTGTCATCCATTCTCCCCTTATATTGCAAGGACTACATTCACTACCTCAAATTGGCTCATGGCCTATTCACACTTAATATTGAGATTTCTCCATCGTGTGATATAATCTAGGATTAACTCATTGTCATGGTTTAGTGTTGAGACGAGGTCTGTAATGGTCACTTTATTACTGACTTCTTTGAACCTAATTTGGAAAATCTCTTTCATTTATGCCCAAGTTTGTATGGATTCTAGTTGTAGACTAGCATACTACTTGAATGCTACTTTTGTCAAGCTTGCTGAAAATTGATAGAGTAATAATGAGGGATTATTACTTGAATCTTCGCACATAATCACAAAGTGAGCTATTTGCTATTCAGGATTGCCCATGCCATTAATCTATTTAAAACTAAGGCATTGTATGGCCTTTGGGATATGGAACTCAATCATGATGGTTAGGGCATGATTTGTCAGCATCGTTTACCCTACCTGTCTCACTTTTTTATTTCAATTGTGCAACTACCATTTGTTGTACCTGCTATTATATGTATGCTGAGAGTTTCATGTTGTTAGAAATCCTTGAAATCAAGGATTGGGTATCCTTTACTAGAGGAGGTGCTTGTGAAGGACTTACATTTTCGTGGATCTCATTTACAGGAGATATGCCTTCTATCACTTTTGCTGCTTGAGGTGTATGTTGAGATCGTTCCAACTTATCTTTCTTTTTAGCTCATTTGTAATATCATCTCCATCAACTTAATGACCTTCTTTTAAGCTTCATTCTTCTCTTTGTTTTACTATCTCAGCTATTGTTGTAATGCTTCTATGGTCACTTCTTAGTTAAAGCTTTCAATTATGACCAAGACTTCTATTAAAACATGATAGTCCTTGTCCTAAGAATCAGGTCTAGGCTCTGGGTTGAGGTTAGCTTCTCCCATCAGTCAAGTTATTTCATTCAAGAGTCTACTTGTGGTGTGGGTTTCCACACCTTCTCTTTGATATGGTAGCAATGATTGGTTCATAAGAGTCCACTGCTCTTGGATTACTTCATCAGTAAACCTCACTTGTGAAGTCTTCTTTTAGCATTTGGCTGGCTAGAGTGTGGGCTCGTGGTCCTTCCTAGAGGCATGACAAGAAATGACTCACTGTGTGGGTGATCTCCTTTTACGAGTCCTCGTGTTGGATTGCTGCTTTACAATGACTCTTGTATTTTGTTTAGTGATTCACCCTTTTGCCATAGTTTTAAGGCAAGACTATACCCCATGTGGTTTTCTCTTTCCCTTCTTTAAATTGCTTAATGGAGAGAAGGAGTTGGAGGTAGAGATAGTAATGACCAACTTTGTTCAAGGGGTAGGTTTCCCAAGTTGGCTGAAACTTTTCCTTTTCTTGTAACAGCTAGGATAAGATCTTCTTCATTGATGCTTGCATTCAAATTTACTTTTGATTTCCCCCTGCAAGGAGTTGGATAAAGTTGACCAAAAACTAAGCTTTGTTTTGGTCTTAACCTTTGGAGGATTGATGTCCTTATTGGTTGAGGTATGGCTTCTAGTTCTTCATCCGAACAGACCTCATTAGGCCTCCTTCCCCTTTGATGGAAGGTAAAAAATAGGTTGATTTCGCTTGATGACCACTTCAGCTAGTGCAATAGTAGGTACGCTCTTAAATTGGATGACCTTATAGATAGTCCCGAACTTGATATAAACTTCAGCTACTCTTGTAGCAACCATTAATTGAGGTTACTGCACAACTAAACCTACCCCTAGGATGATGGTGTACCTTAGGGTGGAGATATTCTTCATTGTTGGCATTTGCTTCTTTCTTCTACAAAGGAGAACACAATTCAACAGTCTTGAATCGTAATTCTACCTTGTGAGCATCTCTATCATATTAACAAGTTTCTATACTTGGAGGAGGAGTTATATCCCACTGAGCATGTCAGAACTTGTGGAATCAAAATTGACCACCTGAGATAGTGAAGACCCCAAGGAGTGACGTTGAATCATAAATCAAAATTTGTTTTAATTTAAAGTGTACTATTAGGTGTTGTGGGAGTATGACTTCCAACAAATGTAAGCTCCTATTGTTAATTACCCCAACGATTGCCACAAACCTCCTAAAGTGAGAACCTAGTTAATAAAATAGAGACATAAAAAAAGAAAAGAAGAAAGCATTATTTGATTGATTTTAAGGAAGATGGTACATGATTTAAGTAAGGGTACATTCTCACTTTATAATAAATTTCAGTATGAAAACTTGAAAGAAATAAAGAAAAGAGAAAAAAGGAGCTTTGATGTATGCTGCTACTCTACTCCCTTGTGCTAGACCACATGGCATCCGACCCAAATCATGGAAGAAATTGTGAGAAGTTTGAAGTGTTTCCAATAGCTTTAAACATTGGTTATAACTTTATGATTTGAAGTGTTTCCATTAGGCAATAAGACATTGGTGATAACTTTGTTGACTTTGAAGTGTTTTCATAGCCAATAAGGCATAGGCGATAACTTCTTTAATCTTGAAGTATTTTCATAGCTAATAATGCACAGGTGATAACTTGTTTAGATTTTTGAAGTGTTTCCATAACCCATAAGACATAGGTGATAACTTCTTTGGGTTTTTGAAGTGTTTCTATAACCAATAAGGTATAGGCGATAACTTCTTTAGTTTTGAAATATTTTCATAGTCAATAAGGCATAGGTGATAACTTCTTTTGGTTTGGTAATATCACCAACAACTTATAAGGTTGGGTATAACATTGAGAATCACATCATCAACTACTTTTAGGGTTGATTAGCTTGAAAGGACACACTGTCAACTACTTTTGGGGTTGACTAGCTTGAAGATCCCATTGTCAATTGCTTCTAGGATTAATTAGCTTAAAAGGGCACATTATCAATGAATTTGGGGTTGACTAACTTGAAGGACGCATCATCAGTGGCTTGTGGGGTTGAATCGCTTGAGGGTGCTTCACAAACTGCTTATGAAGTTGGCTAGCTTGAGAGGGGGGGTGCATCATCAACTGCTTGCGAGGGTTGACTAGCTTGAAGAGTGCATGTTTAACTGCTTCTTAGGTTCACTAGCTTGAAGTGTGGCCAACGTCTTTGGACACATTGTTGGTTGACTTCATTGATTTGGTAGCATCACCAACGACTTGGGGGGTTGGGTATAGCTTTGAAGTATAGCCGATAACTTTAACTGTGTTGACAATTAACTTATTTGGTTTGGCAGTGTCACCAACGGCTTATGAGGTTGGGTATAGTTTTGAAGTGTGGCCAACAGCTTGGAGCATATTGTTATTAAACTTTTTTGATTTGGCAACATCACCAATGGCTTATGGGATTGAGTATAGCTTTGAAGTGTTATTAGAGACTTTTGTATCACACGTAGCAAGACGCAATTTGACCTTATTTAATTTTATTCGAACTAATTTTGATTTAGATTAAGATGGTAATATCACCTGCTATTTATGACCTTATAATATTGTCAAGGGTTCAACACATCCAGTGAGATTTGATTTAACCCTATTTAGTTCGGATCCAAGTTTGATTTCATTTAGCTTGAGTCGAGTTCGATCTTGTGTTGGCCTTTATCAAGTCCTGGTCTATATCTTGATGGACTTCAGTTCAAGTTCAAGTTAACTCAATTCAACTTAGTTTTAGTATAGCCTAGTTCGATTTTGGTTTGACTTTAAATTTATCCTTTTAGTTTGGACTTGATTTGACCCAATTAGGATTTGAACTGAACTTAGTTCAATCTAGATTGTATTTAATTTTAAATTAAACTTGATTTTAAAATTAACATATCTGATTAGGGTTGAGTCTTAAGTTTATTTAGTTTAGGTTAACTCAATTTGAATTTTTGGAGTCCAGCTCAATTTGGATTTTAGATCATTTGTTTGACCAATTTAAATCCATTTGAGCCAACTTGGCCATTGTCCATTTGTTATGATTAAGTTATATCATATTAATTAATTCGATTTAATGGTCCTTGATTGTTTATGATGATTTTAGATGAGCCCATAGCCAGCTTCAAATGTGTAAATCCAAAGGTTGACTTAGTTTGCAAGGTTGAAAGCTGCCTTAGTGCTAGCCCAAGGGCAGACTAGGTGTGAGTTCAAAGACTAGCTTAGGTGTTAGCCAGAAGTCTAGCTTGGATGTGAGCCTGAAGGTTGGCTTGGATGTAAGTCCGAAGGTTAGTTGAGTGCAAACTTGAAGGCTGGCTTAGTGCAAGCCCGAAGGCTGACTGACTGTGAGTCCGAAAGCTGGCTAAGTATGAGCTCGAAAGCTATTTGAGTGTAAGCCTAAAGGCTGGTTGAGTGCGATCTTAAAAGCTGGCTATATGCTAGCCCAAAGGCTAGTTAAGTGGGAGATTGAAGGCTGGTTGTGTGCGAGCCCGAAGGCTAGCTTATTGCGAGTCCAAAGGCTGGCTTGGATGTGAGTTCAAAAACTAGCTGAGTGTGAGTACAAATGCTAAATAAGTGCAAATCCAAAGACTTACTAGGTGAGAGCCCAAAGGCAAACTTGGATGCTAGCACAAAAGCTAGCTAAGTGCTAGCCTGAAGGCTAGCTAAGTGTAAGCCCGAAAGCTGATTGAGTGTGAGCCTGAAAGTTGACTTGGATGTAAGCCCAAAGGTTGGCTGAGTGTATGTCTAAAGGCTAACTTGTGGTAATGGAGATTCATCATCTTCGAGGGGCCACGGGTGGTCGCAGGCTATATCGAGAGTCTGCCATCTTCATTATCATCTTGGAGGGATCACAGGTGACTATGGTAATATTGAGAATCTACCATCTTCATCACCGAGGATTGCAGGTGGCTGCAATGTTGAAAACTCTTTTCTTTGTTATTTTTGTCAAAATTTTCTTTTTTTTACATAACAAATTTTTTTATTTTTCTCATTCTTTTTCTTCTATTTCAAGCTTGAAAGCCTTCTCTTTTTCTTTTTTGGGCTGAATTTTTTTTTATCTACACAACAACTTTTAAATTTTTAAATTTTCTTTTTTTTTCCTTCATCTATTCTTCCTCTTGTGCCCCTCTTCTTGCCTTTTTTTTTCTTTGTCTTCCCACGATTCAGCTAGGAGTGGCCCGATCTCTTCTCTAGCCAGATTCGGCCAGAGACGATCGGATTTGCCAGCCTTGGCCATGGCATGGTGGGAGGCACCCACCCTTTCCCCCTTCAAATGGATCCGACCATCTCCCAGTCAGATCTGGCCGGCTCTTAACTGTGGCAAGACAGAGCAAGTAGCAATGGTGTGTGGGGGCAGAGCAAGCGACGACGACAAGTGGGGCGGAGTAGTGATGGCGCATGGAGCAAGCACCGGCAATGCGTGGGGCAGAGCAAGCGGCAACAACATGGTGGTTATGTAGGGAGGAGGCCTATTTGTGTGGCCCTCGGGATGGGGCATAGGTTGGACTAGGTTGCAAGCCAATGAGTTGGGGCATGAGTTAGGCTGGCTGCTTGAGTTAGAGATGGGGTAGCTATGTCACCGGCGAGGTTGGGGCAGCAGGGCAATAACTGCAAGGGAGAACAGGGGAGAGAACACAGGACCATACAAAAGCAGAAGCAAAGAGATAAGACTCAGGCTCACCTGCTGTTTTCCCAGCCTTATTTTTGTTGCGTTCAACTCACAATTCTTCAATTGTAAGATCCCTCTCTTCTTTGATGTTTATAGGTTTATATAGAGCTTGAAGAGATAGAGTTGGCCTAGAACAAATCTTGTTTATTTAAATTTTTGAATGACGAATGTGGATGTAAATAGATATGGATTTGGGTTATTCTAAATTTGGATAAACTTGTGAAGAGATCTGGATGAATTTATCTATTATAGATCATAAAATTTGAAAGTTTTACTCATCCTAGATAATGAAATTATAGAGGGATTATTTACAATTTTTTTCAAAAAATTAAACTAAATTATAATTTTATAGATTTCAAAGGTCTTTTTATAAAAAGGACCTATGTATAAAGTTTTGAAACTTTCAAGATTCTTTTTGAATAAAATTTGGACTTATTCGTAATAAAAATTCTTAATCGATTCATTTCCAAAAGTCAAAATTCTAGTGGCTTATTTATAAATAAAAAATTTTGAACGAACTTATTCGCAAACCCTGGATTTCATATGGAACAAATCATAATTATCGATCTTTTTAGGAGCTTATTTGTATTTAGGAGCTTATTTGTAAATCTTAAATTTTGCAACACTAATTTATAATTTTAGGATTTTATTGGTTTTTTCTGTAAAATTCTTATTACAGGGACTTATTTTGTAAGAAAAATCTAGCCAAGGACCCATTTATAAAGATTTATTCAATCTAGAGACCTATTTACAAAATTATTATATTTTGTCGTCTAGCCCAAATTTTAGATAACTTTTGGGCTGAATTCTGGTCCAAAAATCTAGCCCAATTAATCCATTTCAATTAGGCCTAGCGTGAGCCAAAATTTCCCAATAATTTAAGTCCAAATTGAGCTCAATTTTCGTTAAAACTTGGAAGCAATTTACATCTAACTGTGACCCACATTTAAGGCATAATTTAATAGCATACAAGTCTCACTTTTAATTATATTTTAATTAAATTTGATTGTGACAAAAATCACCTCAAATAGACTCAAGAGGATGCTTGGTTTGATCCTTGGTGAATGTTGATAACTTGACTTGATTTTAGGGTATGACTAACTATCTTGGCTTGTGTCAGTTGACCCCATCGAGATCTAAATTATCACTAACGATTTTTATTTATTGTCAATTGACTTTCTTTTTATATTTAATTTGAGAGAATAATTAGTGGTCTTAGCTTGTGTTAATCATTGTTGTGTTGTCAATTAGATTTGAAACATCACCAACGACTTAGAGTTGACTTAGCTTTGAAGTGTGGCTGATAGCTTGTATCGTCGATTTACTCCGTTTGAATAAGGCACCTGGCTAACTGACTAAGTAAGTTCAAGTTTGCCTTAGTTTGATTCGAAACAGTTAGCGGCTTGAGCTTTGTATTGATTGTTTCCAATTTGATAATCAGTGGCCTCTTTGGTGTATTGTCAATTAACTTTGGAGTATTGCCAATGGCTTTTGGGGTTGGCTTAAGTAAATGTCACCAACGACTTTTGAGTTGGCTTAGCTTTGAAGTGTGACTGCTAGTTTTAAGCATATTATCGGTTGACTTCATTTGAATAAGGTGTCTAGCTTATTCACTAAGCGAGTTTAAGCCTACCTTAATTTAATTCAAAATTGTTAGCGGCCTTGTCTTTATACTGACCATTTTTGATTTGATAATCGATGGCCTCTTAGGCAAGTTGTCAATTAGGTGTGGAGCGTCACCAACAACTTTTGGAGTTGGCTTAGTTAAGTGTCACCAATGGCTTTTAAGTTGGGTAGCTTTAAAATGTGACTGATGGCTTGTATTGTCGATTGACTTTGTTTGAATAAGTCATCTAGCTAACTAACTAAGAAACTTCTAGTTTGCCTTAGTTCAGTTTAAAATGGTTAATGGCCTAAGCTTTATGCTGACCATTTTTGATTTGATAATCGATTACTTTTAAGCGTGTTGTCGATTGAACTTGAAACATCACCAATGGCATTTGAGTTGGCTTAGCTAAGTGTCACAAATAGCTTTTGAGTTGGCTTAGCTGTGAAGTGTGACCGATGACTTTAAGTGTGTTGTTGGTTGGCTTTATTTGAACAAGGCATTTAATTAACTGACTAAATGAGTTCAAGCGTACTTTAGCTTGATTTGAAATGGTTAGCGGTTTGAGCTTTATGCTGATCATTTCTAACTTAATAATTGATTACCTCTTTGGTGTAATATCCATTAGGTTTGAAGTGTTGTTGATGGCTTAGAGTATGTTATCAACTAACCCTAATTGATCTTGGATCTAACCCTGATTAGGTTCTTATTAGATTTGGGTTCAACCAGTTAATGGGTTCAGGTTCAACCCATGTTGGACCCTTATTGGGTTTGGGTCGAACCTTAATAGACTTGGGGTCAGGTTCAAGTTATCTTGATTCAACTTGGTTCTAGTTCGGGTTCAACCCGATTTAGGTTCAAGTTTACTTTGGTTCAGACTTAACATGGTTTTGGATTAGGTTTGACCTAGTTTTAGTTTAGGTGTGACCTGATTTAGGTTTGAATTTAAGTTTGATTTGACGTAATTAGGGTTCGGTTTAACTTGTTTTGACTTAATTATAGTTTGATTCAAACTTGGTTTGACCCAACTAGGTTTGGTTCAAAGTTGATTTGACCCAACTAGGGTTCAGCTCAAACTTGGTTTGACTCGATTAGAGTTCAATTTTAGTTTGTTTTGATTTAGCTGGAATGTCATTTAACTCAATTAGAGTTCAATTTGAACTTGTGATTTAGTTTAGACATAGTTTGACTCAATTAGCGTTCAATTCGAACATGTTATGATTTAGTTCAGATGTAGTTTGACTCAATTAGAGTTTAATTCGAACTTATTGTGATTTAGGTTAGATGTAGTTTGACTCAATTAGAGTTCAATTCAAACTTGTTTGATTTAGTTCGAATGTGGTTTGACGCAAGTGAAGTTCAATTTGAACTTCTTTTGATTTTGAGTTTACTCTATTTGAAACTGATTAAGGTTGGATCTAAACCCAGGTTATTAGATGTTTGGCTGAAATGGACAACCAGATGGGGTATCAATCATCCAACAAAGGAGGTTCCCTTCGAGGCTTTATTATAACCGATCGACCAATTGAGGCTATCGAACAATCGGCAAAGGACATGTAGTTCGGGTTCATTTGGAGTAAACGATTGATTAATGAATCAATCATCTGATGGATCTTATTTGGCGATTTTGGTGAATACGAACTAGTCATCCATTTGGGAAATCGAACGACTAGATGACTAACAGAAGTGATTTTACAGGACTGATAGCCAATTTTAGTTCATTTATTTTATCAACTTAGGTCCATTTGATGGTTGGTTCAATTCAATTTGGTTTTCTTTATTTACTTTAGCCAAATTGGCTTGAGTTCAATATAATTGAGTCATTTCATTTGATTAATTTGTATTAATCAATTTTATGTTGTGAGCCCTCAGGCTATCATATTTGATGAGCCTATGGGTTAACCTAGAGTCATTTTGATTTTTGGTAAGTCTGTGGGCTGGCCTTTAGTCTATTAGACTTTCAGGCAAGCCCATAGGTTGGCCTTGAGTCATTTAAACTTTTAGGTGAATTCATAGGCTGGCCCTAAGTCAAGTTGACTTTCAAGTGAATTTGCAGGCTGGTCTTAGGCCGAAATTGACTTTTAAATGAGTCAACAAGTTGGCCCGAGGTTAAAGTTGACTTTTGAATGAACTTGCAGGCTAGCCATAGGTCAGTGAATAGTGGCATAGAAATCAAGGCAAAAATTATTTCCTCTCCCTTTTTTTACTTTTCTCTTCTCGTTTTTTTATTTTTCTCCTCTTTCTTTTCCTTCTTCTTGTTTTTTTCTTCTTCTTTTTTTCTCCTTTTCCTCCCTCATGTGGGTTGGTAGCAACAACTCTCTTATTTTTACTTTTTTTTTTCTTTCTCTTCCCTATTTTTCTCACCTTCTTTGTCTTCTCCTCTTGTTATTCTTCTTGCCCAAGCTAGCCTCTCCCTTTTCTTGGTTCTTTACTAGGGTAGGGCTAGGCCCTGCTCCCTCAAATCTGAGTTGGATTTGGCTAGATCCGACCAAGGGCATTAGCGAACATTAGCTAAGGGAGGTTTGGCACATAGGTGCAAGGCACGGTGGAGGACAGTGGAGACAGGCGAGGCCTTCGGTGGCCACGAGCTTGGGGGAGAGCTGGCTCCTCCTCCTTTGTGAATATTCTCCCCCTCTTTCAGTTTGGTTCTTAAGGATTTTATAGGTGTCCAAGAGGATCTTTCAAGATTTGGTTGGATTTTCAATGGAATTTGGGACTTGAGAATCTTAGATCCTTATTGATACAATTTGAGATTTTAATCTTGATTGAAATTTTGTTAATTTCTGATGAGATTGGATAAGGATTCTTTTCTTATTATAAAGAGATTCAAAAAAATCATGTTGATCCATTAATCCTAAGTTGCACTGAATGACCAATTGAGGAATCAATCGACCAACTGAGAAGTTACACTCATCCCATCTCATTAGAACTGGTTGATCAATTTGAGCAATCAATCAACTGTTAGAGTAGTTACAATAGTCTTAGCTTATGATAATCGATCGACCAATTTAAGGAACTAGTCGACTGGTAGAGAGGTTACATTGATCTTCGGTGTATTAGAACTAATAGACCAATTTACCAAGTAGTCCACCAGTTCAGCGCATTCGAACAATTTTTTGGTGGAATACAAGTCCTCATTTTGATTTGGATTCAATTTTAGCCCAAATTAACTTAAACAGAGATATGGGGCAAGAACATGATGACCTTAGCAAAAACTTAGGTTTACCTCAAATTGTTCTCCAGGACAAACCCATCATGTTTTGATATAGCTAGCTTGTAGCTGATAGTAGGTAGGGTGACCAAGGAAATGTGACTATAGGATCTTCTAAGTGTTACCCCGATCACCCGTTTACAGTAGCAAACCATAAATAACCCTTTACTGGGCCACACTTAACTTGGTTTTTTTAATTTATTTTAGATACCTTTGGGTCTAGGAACAAGGTCACTCTAGTTTGGGTATGGATCACCGAAACCACACTTAGGGTGAAGCACATTGAACAATTAGTTCTAGTATTCAGGTTCCTAATGGTAGCATGGTAGACTTGTAGACATTAGATAAGGATAGTAAGAAACTCAAAGGTGAATTTGGGTTCAAGTTCACCACTTTCTGGGAAATTTTTTGGGTGGCCTTAGGTTTTCGATAGATAACTTCATTCAACAGGTTCAAAACAATTGGGATTGAGCCCCAAATCAAATTATTTCCAATGCTATGAATTTCATTTCAGCCTTCCAAGTCTTAGCAAGTCCAAAAACTTTGCTCCCACCACCGAGATGTTCGAGGACACCTTCAAAGGTTGTCAAGGCTCTAACATTGGTCAGTAGTACTTTGCTCTAGTCTATTTGTGTCCAACCCCTCTTTAATCCGTTCATGAAAGGATTATCCTATTAGGGTTTTCTCCCAAGATGACCAACATCTCCTTAGTGACTAGCGTAACTCTTCCAACCACCAAGCTAACCCTAAGATTTCATCCGAGGTGCACTGCCTCTAGGTCACCAGGATCGATGAGGTAGAGGTTATCTGATTTGCCCCTACATGGTCTAACAAGGCTTACCTCCTGTAGCACAGTTTATCTATAGCTTAGTCATATAGTAAGTGACCACCCTTTAGCTCTTCAATTTTAGTACTAAGAGCTCAAACTAGTTCAACTAATGAACAAATCTCTAAAGAAGAGTGTTGGGGCTCCCTAAGTTACTCTTGCATAGCCATTGAAGAAGAAAAAAGACTGGGTGGAAGAGGGAGCTTAACAACCTCAGGAGCAGGATGCACCTGAGAAGAAGAAGAAGAAGAAAAAGAAGGTGCTAGCAAGTGGAGCGAGTAGCTGGGCCCATCTACTAGTCCTCTCCCCCATCCAACTAAACTTGTTGACCCTTTGACTCCTTTGACCATAATCCCACCACTGAGGTCTTGATCCTTGTGACCAAGGCACCTACTCCAAGGCTAGGGAGTATCATCCAGCTTTCCCCAATACTGTCTCCTCCTCATCACCAAGCCACTCCAAGGCAAGATTAATCAACATATTAGGCAAGGAAGGAGTCAGTAGACATGAGTGTTGAGGAGGCCATAGTAGCCTACCTTTAGATTAGAGCAAGGGATTCTAGTAGCTCCTCACTCAGGTGAAGGCCACGACTATGGTGGAATTCCAACCAGGGCTTGAGAACCTTCGATCCATGGTTGAGCTCTTGGCTACTTTTTTTGTGGAGGGATGTTGCCAGGATATAATCATCCAGTCTTAAGCTTTTTTTTCTACCTATAATAGATCAATTGGTGGATTTCACTATTAGACATTAGCTCTTAAGCTTCTTGGATGCCTTCTCAGGGTATCAGCAAATCAGGATACACTTGGAGGATAAAAGAGAAGAATACTTTCAACATGGATCAAGGGACCTATTGCTACACAACCATGCCCATCAGCTTGAAGAATGTTAGAGTCATATATTAGATGATGGTTAATTGAGTCATTAAGACGCAAGTCAGATGCAACATGGAGGTATATGTGAAAGACATGTTGGTGAAGAGCATCCATAGTCTGGACCAAACATCCGATCAACAAGAAACCTTCTATTTGAGTCAATTTTGGCTAAAATTGAACTCAATCAAAATCTAGTTGGAATGAAGACTTGTACACCACCAAAATAAGGTTCAAATGCATTGAACTAGTTGATAGCATGCTAAGTCAGTTGACCAATTCTAATGAGCCAAAGACCAATGTAACCTCTTTGTTGGTCAACTAGTTTCTCAAACTGATCAACCAATTTTGATGAGTCGAGACTAGTGTAACTACTCTATCGATCGACCATTTTCTCAAATTGGTCAACCAGTTCTAATGAGATGAGGGTGTAACTTCTCTGCTGATCGACCTATTTCTCAACTGGTTGTCTAGTGCGACTTTGTGTCAGTGGATCAATATGATTTTTTTTAATCTCCTTATCAATAAGGAAAGAATTCTTATCCAAGCCCATCAACAATCAATAAAATTTCAATCAAGATTATAATATTAAATCATGTCAATTAAAGATAAATTTTAAATTTTAAATTTTATTAAGAATCTAATTAAATCTTGAAAAATATTCTTGAGCACCTATAAAATCTGCAAGAACCAAACTAGATCATAAAGAGAGGAGAAAATTGAAGATGAAAGACTAGAGAAGCATCAAAGACCAGTGACAGATTAGAAAGGGAAAGTTCAATAAGAAAATAAATTTGTGAGTTCACATTTTTCTTCTTCTTTGCTTTTGTTTCTGTCTCTCAATTCTTCCCCCTTTTTTATTTCCTGTGAGATCCTTGTTGGCCCCCTACAAGTTTCTTCTCCACACTTGCAGCCACTCACAACCTATCTTGTCTCTGCCATCTCCGGCCATTTGTTGCGGCCTCTAGCCTCCCTGTACTTGTGGCCTCTATCTCCTTATGTTGACCACACCGAAACCCCTGCTCTAATTCCCAGACCTACGTCACCATCTTTAGGATCCACTAGACACTCGTTCTCTAGCCTGCAGCTTGTTTTCATCCTCAGAAACCTCTTCCATTCACCATCCGCGCTGAGCCCTGCTTGCGCTTGTGACCCTCTAGGCACCATCCGCTGGAGCTTGCAGCCAGGTCCAGACAAGATCTAGGTGGATCTGGCCTAGATTTGGTCAAGAAGGGCTTGGCCCCCTCTCTGGTCGACAGCGAAATGATGAAACCAAAAAAATGAAGAGAAGGAGTTGCTCTTGTAGAAAAATAAAAATAAAAATGGTTTTGTGGGAGCCAGCACATGAGGGAGAAGAAATAAAACAATAGAAGTAGTGGCCAGTTGTAGGGAAGAAGGAGCAAAAAAAAAAAAAAAAAAGGGAAAGGAAGTTGGAAAGCGAAAAAAAAGTAGAAAAAAAAAGAAGCTTGCTGTTAAAAGAAAGGGGGAAGAAAGCCTAAAGAGAAGAAAGAAAAAGCAAAATATTCTCATTTTAGTTCATGGCTTAGGACCAGATATTTGTTCAAAAGTCATTCTAATTAAATATTAGTCTACAATCTTACTCGAAAGTCAATTCGACTTAGGATTATCCTCTAAGCTTATTTGAAAGCCATTCTGATGTAGGACCAACTCGCAAGCTTACTTAAAAGTCAATTCAGTCAATGATTACTATGTGGACTCATCCGAAAGTCAATTCGGCCAAGGATTTGCCCAAAGATTCACCCAAAAGCAAAATCAAACTAAAGGTCAGTCTGCGGGCTCACTTGAAAGTCTATTCAAATCAAAAGCTAGCCTATTATTTTGCTTGAAAGTTCAATCAATTAGGGCCAATCTGCAGGCTCACCCAAAAATCAAATTCTAACTAAAGACAAGCCTGCTAGTTCTCTTGAAAGTCTAAATCAATTAAAGGTCAGCTTATGGGCTCTTTGAAAGTCAAAGACAACTCACGGTCAACCTGTGGGCTCACCCAAAGTCATTGTGACAGTCTGAGGACTCTTGAACCAAACTAATAAAATCGATTTACATAAATCTATTAAATGGCATAATCACATTGAAACTCAAGTCAATTCAGCTAAAGTAAATAAACAAAATCAAATTGACTTAAACAAACCACCAAATGAACATAAATTGATAAAATAAATGGACTAAAACTAGTTATCAATCATGCATAATCACTTTTGTCGATCGTCCGGTTCCCCAAATGGATGACCAATTCTTATTCACCAAAACCGACAGACCAAATCTATCAATGACTGGTTCATCAACCGGTCATCTAGTTCTAATAAACCTGGACTACATATCTTTTGTTGGTTGATTGATACCCTAAATTGGTCGATCGATTGTGATGAAGCCTCGAAGGGAATCTCCTTTGGCGGATGACCAATACCCTAACCGGTCGTCCGATTCTGATGAACCTAGAAAAATGCCCTTCAGTTAGTCAATCAATATCCCAATTGATCAACCATTTCAATAAAAAAAACTGAAAACCTAGGTTCAGACCCAACCTTAATCGGGTTCAAATCAAGTCAAGCCTTGATCAGTCCAAATCAGGTCAACTCGAATCAAATCCAGTTCAGATTGAGTCAATCTAAAATTAAAATAAGTTTGAATTAAACTCTAATTGAGTCAAACCCCATTTGAACTAAATCAAAATAGGTTTGAATTGAATTCTAATTGAGTCAAAACCACATTCAAACTAACCAACTTCAAACCAAACCCTAATTGGGTTGAACTAAGGTCAAATCAAACCTAATCAGGTTAAACCAACTTCGAATCAACCCTAAATTAAGTTGAACTAAGTTTGAATCAAACCTAATTATGTTAAATCAAGTTTAAACCAAATTCTAATTAAGTCAGCCAAGTTCAAACCGAACCCTAATCGGCTCAAATTGAAGCCAAATCCAAATCCGAACTATGCCAAACCTGAGCCAAATTAGTTCAAACCGGGTAAGCCAACTCCAAAATTTGTTGGAGACACTTAAAGTTTAATTGAGAAATGGTCAACATAAAGCTCAGGTTGCTAACCATTTTAAATCGAACTAAGACAAGTTTGAGCTTGCATCAGTCAAATGCCTTACTCAAATGAAGTCAACCGATAATACAAGCCTTGAGCTATGATTCAAATATGGCCAACTGAAAAGTCGTTGGTGATGCTTAGCTAAAGTCAGCCCCAAAAGATATTGGCAACACTCCAAATTTAATCAATAACATACCTAAGCGATTGTCGATTAACAAATTAGAAATGGTTAGCAAAATGCTCAGGCTGCTAACTATTTTAAACCAAATTAAGGCAAGCTTGAACTTACTTAGTCAATTGGCTAGACGCTTTATTCAAATAAAATCAACTGAAAACACGCTTAAAATTATTAGTCACACTTTAAAACTAGGCTAATCCCAAAAGCTATTGGTGATTCTTCAAACCTAATTGGCAACATGCCTAATAGGCCATCAGTTAGCAAATCAGAAATGATTAGCATAAGCCAAAGTCACTAATAATTTTCTCAAATCAAGGATCAAAAAAGGTCAATTGGTAGTAAGCAAAAAGCTATCAATGATACTTCAAACCTTTATAGGCTTAATTGATACAAACCAAGGCAGTCAACCAGACTCATTAGCATGTTATCAGCATTTGCTAATGATCAAATCAAGATTTATCTGAGTCAAATTCCAAGTGCACAAGAGGTGAGCAATAACAGACGTCAAGCTCTTTCCATTACCTTTCTTATTTCATATTTTTTATGATTATGATTTTAAATTCCTTAAATTGTAAAGTGGGTATACCTTTTCTTAAGTCAGTACTCCTTTCTCAAATTAATTAATCACACATTTTTTTGTCTCTATTTTATTAGTTAGGTTTCTTATTTTAGGAATTTTTTGATGATTGTCAGCATAATTAGGGGCTTGCACCTGTTGAAAGTTATGTTCTCATAATTCTTGATTGTACACTCAAACTATCTTTAATTTTTTATTTTTTATTTCAATATTTCTCCTTAGGATCTATAGTTTTCTTGAGTGTTTGATTTTGGCTCCATACCTTCAACACACTATGCAAATATCGCTTGAAGTTGACCTTAGAGTAATGTGTAACTTCACCAGGGCAAGAAGATGAAGAGACTTCATTATGGAAGGTTTTTGTTGATGGATTATCCTACAAAACTAGACACGAAGAAACATTAACCAATCATAACATTGAAGTGGCAAAATATTCACTACAATTTAGTTTCAATCTTTCAAACAATGTAGAAGAGCATGAAGTTGTGCTACTAAGACTTTGGCTAGCCAAGTTGTGGGAGCTCAGCACCTCCAGCTCTTCAATGATCCTCAACTAGTAACCAGCCAAATAAATGAGCTATACAAAGCTAGAGACAATACATGGAGGGATACTTAGTTGAGGTTTAGGTAGAAATTCAAGCCTTTGAGTAAGTGATCATTGTGTAGATTCCTTACAAAGATAATATGGAAGCCAATGCATTGGCAAGGTTAGCCTCCACAACCCATTCTGGCAGGATGCAAGCATTGTATGTGGAAAACTCGAGCTCTTTGAGCTTCAGTCACATGGAAGAAGTTTGCATCACAACTTGAGAGCCATTTGAATGGATGGATCCAATCATGGAATACCTCAACCAAGGGAGGTTACCCAAGGACCCATCCAAAGCACAAAGAATCCCACAACTTCCCCAAACTTCATTTTGCAAGATGTGCAATTATGCAAGAGGTCTCTTGCTCATCCTTTATCAAAATGCTCATTGCCCTTTGAGGCAAAATACACGCTATAAGAAGTCCATGAAGGGATATGCAATAGTCACACTAGGGGTTGTACATTAGCTCACAAGTTACTATGCCAAGGGTGTTACTAGCCCAACATAACAAAAGAAGTCTTGGAGTACACAACTCATTATAAGAAGTGCCCAATTCATGCACCACTACATCGAGATCCAACATACCCAATGTCCATGGCCTTGGACTAATGAGAAATGGACATCTTGGGTCCTTTCCCACCAGCCTCAAGACAAAGAAAGTTATTGGTTGTAGTAATTGCTTACTTCCTCAAATGAGTGGAGGCTAAAACTCTCATCAACATCACTGAAAAAAAAATCAAAGAGTTCTTCTAGTAGAACATAATATATAGATTTCGGATTTTGTGGTTAGTAGTAACTGATAATGGAATATAGTTTGACTCAAAAGATTAACGAGTTGTGTCAAGAGCTCAACATAAAGCAAAAGTTCACTGTGGTAACTTATTTGCAAGCCAATGGCTTAGTCAAAGTAACAAATATGACTCTCCTCTAAGGGCTAAGAAGCTATTGGAGGGGCCAAGGAAACATAGCTTGATGAGTTACTGCACATCCTATGATTATACCACACAACTCCAATATCCACCATCGCATGGTCACCTTTCATGCTAGTTTACGAGGCGGAGGTAATAACTTCCATAGAAATCCATCTACCCACACCAAGGGTCTCCATGTATAACCCCCAAACTAACGAAGAGGAACTCTAGTTGGAAAGTGATTTGTTATTGGAAGCACAAAAGAAAGCTAGAATTTATGTTCCATCCTACTAGCAGTAAGTAGCTCAATACCACAAAGTTCATATTTGTAGTAGGCCTTTTCAAGTCAGCAACTGGCTACTATATAGGATGGATGTGGCTAAACAAACTACAGGGAAATTTTCTCTGAAATAGGAAGGACAAAACAAGGTAATCCATTGTGAGGTAAAGGAACATACAACTTAGGGCAAAGTGATAGGTACATTCTTCCTAGAACTTGACATGTAAAAATTTGTGCAAATTCTATCAATGAAATGAGAATATTTGTTTTCTTTGTAATAACACTACTATAGCACAAATGAAAGCCCAATTATAAATACAACATTTGATCGAGGAATCACAATTTACAAGCTCAATGCTTGCCCTCTCGAAGGCTGGTTACAATTTCAACAATTCATCGAGATATAAAGAACCTGATAACAAATTTCATAATTGACTAAGGTGCTAAAGCCTGATTTCAAGTCCAACAATTGACTATCAATACATCTGGTTAGAAGTTTAGCACTTGATCATCAATACATCTTGTCCCAAGATACAATACCTTGACTATTGATACATCCAGTCCTAAGATTCCACACTTGATTATCGATACATCCAGTTATAAGTCCAACACTTGATAGTTGATATATTTGATCCCAAGATTCAACATCCAATTGTCAACATATCTAGTTACAAGTCTAACACTTAACTATTGATATGCTTGGTCCTAAGATCAACACTCAACCAAAGTATCAAAGGCCAATTACAATTCCTATACTTGACTAAAGAAGACCTTACTATAGGACTGCCAAGCCAAGTAGTGAGCCATGTAAGTTATATGAACAAGATTAAATTATTAGTCTATTTACTGCTAACCCTATTACAAGGAGACCCAAACCATGATTACAAGTTCATCACATGACCAATGTGTGAAGAACTCAGTTACAAGTTCAACACTTGACCAAGGTGCGAATTTGACCGCAAGATCAATGCCCACTAAGGTACCAAACCAAGGTTATAAGCTTCATGTTTGACCTTATGAAGCCCAATTACAAGCCATGTGCTTGACTGAGAAAAACTTCACTATTGGACTATCATGACAAACAGTAATCCATGTAAGTTACATGAACAACGTAAGATTATCAATCAACTTTACTACTTGTCCTATAGTAGGGATACCCAAACCCTAATTAGAAGTTCAACATTTGACAACAAAATAAAATTACAAGTTCCACGCTTGACCTCTATAAACTTGGCTATAAGCTCAACACTTGACCAAGGAGTGCAAGTCACAAAAGACACACATCAATTTCCCAAGTTTTAGTCTAATATGACATCTCATATCAATAACTTAGAGAGAATTATACAATGACCACAATAATTTTGAGCTACAAGTTGCATAAGGACAACTTGTCCATAACAACACCTCAACATCATAACTTGGGAAAGGCTATTGCCACCATATAGTCTAAAAAAATTGCCTTAAGTATTAATCACTACTCCACAACTTGGAGGGGGTCATCCAAGCTACTAGGTGTTTGCTGCCACTCTATTACACTGCAACATCATTTGAGCACTATCTTACAATTTTTGAGATATGACACAAGTTACAAAATTTTCATTATGCTACAATTTGAAAAATAATCTTTCAAGATTATACTTGGATGAATTCAAAGCAACAAAAGGCAAGCAAAATGAGAAAAGTTTTTATTGATATGAAAAAACTATTATAATAAGTTGCATTACAAAAATATTTCCTCAAAGGCCAAACAAAAGTAAGTACTACACCTATACTATGCCTTGACTTCCCTAACATGCAAGTCATTGAGGTTCTCTAGATTGTCCTCAGCAGAATCCTAAAGTATGACAATAACCTCCCCTTCAAAGTTGTTGGAGGTTTCATAGAGGCAGAAGCCCCCATGTGGCCAAAGGGTCCAACCTCAATAGTAGGAGCCTCTAGGGTTGGAGCTTTGGTGGTATGTATTATAGCAACTATAAGTCTAGGAGAGGCTAGCAGCTCGGCAGCAAGTGAAAACTTGATAGTAGGTGCCAGCTTGTCACCAACACCATCCCCTATGATATCAACATCTTTGATAGGGGACAATGTGGGAGAGGTTACCATCAGAGGCTAGGAATGTTGTCGGAGTCCAAGTCGAAAAGACTCAGGTGATGGATCAAAAATTTGTCATCAATCTCTCACAAAAACAAGTTTCAAAAGGGATTGAAGTCAAACTTCCCGAGGTTGTCAATGAGGGCATAGGGATATTACACATAGCCCTCTTGGAGTTCCTCCACTGACTTCTCAACTAGCGTTATTTGGTACTCATAGGACTCTAAACCCTGCCATAGCCTCTGCTCAGGCTTTGACAACTGAGTCATAGTAGTCTTGGATGGAATACGTGGAATGATCTCCTATAACTTAGAAGTCAAAGAGCTAGCATAGCATTTCAGCCATCATATTCTCCTCCCCCCCACATCTTGTGCTTTTGTATATGCATTGCTTAAAGAAGATCCCACCACAAAGAGAGAAAAGCCCAACATTAGTGTTGTATCACAGCCTTAGTTTAGTTCTAAAGAGAATTAAAGGGATTGTACAACCAAGCCTTTATGCCTAAATCACAGTAGTTTGACAAAGATGCTTGGAGGGAAATGATCTACATAAAGTTTGTATTGTAAGGACCAAACTGAGATGTATGGTCCAAAAAAGGAGCTAACCAAATCAAGCCAAGTTGCTAATTTTGGTCTGCCACCCTTCATATTAACAGAAGATCAAATTAGATTATCACAGTCTGGTTTCAATCAACACACATACTTCATATTTTAGAATATGGTCTTCTAGGAGGATGACCTCTTCTTGTGCTATTCCCTATTTCATCTCCTACTACAAGACAGAGAGAAAATGTACCCCTACGAAAATCAAACCCTCAACACTTTGCTGATCTACACATTATAGTGGTGTATATAAATCTTTCACTAGATAACTATTCAGACCCTTTTGAAAATAGCATCATCTATCTACTACTAATCTTTTTCTCCATCCATCCTCTAACTTAAGAATGGAGGGTCCTCCATTGACCAAATCCCAACAAACAATTCTTCATTTGTTTTGCAAGTTTTTCATCTTCATTGGAGAATTGAAGAATTCATTTGGATGGTGTCTAGCAACAGCTAATTCCCCAGATTTAGTCTTATAACACAACGGCAACCAACATGTGAAACCATTTGACTAAGAGGAAAGGGAATGAACACTGAAAGGAACGAGTGAAATAATACTTGTAATAAGAAAGAGAATGAGCATAATAAGATATGCGAGAGCTTCCCCCTAAACTAACCGAGAGACCTATGCATTGGCATTCGAAAACGAGTCGGGCATTCCCTACTGGCTTAAGAAAAGAGAGCTTTCAATGCATAACAAACCGAATAACTGGGTGTATTATAGTGTCCTGGCGTGTGTGACAGTGACACTTGTACTTCCCTGACTTTCAAAAGGCTAGTCGGGAAGATAGTGCTCATTGATGTAGCTATCAATAGGATATAAGTAATATGGGATAGGCTGTCCCAAGCGTCCGAACAAAGCTCGGGGACTCATCATCAAGGGCGTACTCCTGCTTGGGAACAGACAAAAGGAATGCAAGTCATTACAATTACATTACATCCAGTAGTTGCTGGATTTCCACCTTCAATATGGAAGCAATAATAAGAAGAGGGTGAATGGTGACCCCAATAAATGAACCTGGGCCTGGTTCTATACCTTTTCTACAAATGCAGGGAATGGCATAGAGAAAAAGAAAAGTCCAATAATAGAATATCTGGATGGCATCAACTCTATCCAAAAGCAAGATAACATGTGTAGTTCATGATGAGCACAACAAGAATACAACTACGAATGCAGTAATCACATTACACCATGCAGCCAGTGTTAACTGTGTCAATTGGTGCAACCATTTGCTGCACTATCATCGCCCGTACTCTCAAACTGACGACCATCACTGTTACTCTTGCAATTCACATCTCTCAACTGATTTGTAGACTCATGTTCCTTCTTCGCCGCCTCAATATCTCTGAGGCTAAGAAAACTTGGTTGGTTGGTAGAAGACAGTAATCTCGCCCACATCCTGTCAGTAATCACCACCTTGTTCTGTGATTCTGTCACTCTCTGCAACAACATGCCAATAACAAGAATGAGGAATTGGATCCTCACCAAAACTAACAGATAAACTAACATTTAGGGTTGTCTACTACAAAGGAAGAACATTTAGGGTCTGTATGGTATGCAATGAAGGTGAAATGCAAGACACATGCACTTGAAATTCAGGTATTCTGCCCCTTCACCATGATATTACAGAAAAACTAGTACTTTCATCTAGTATTCTCAGAGTAGAATTATAAAGTTCAACCTCTTTTAGTTAAGTTTACAACAATCAATCTATATTTCCATGTCTATCTAGAAATGACTGGTTTCTTTTGGTCCCCAAAATGATTGGAGTTACTTCAAGAAATTTCTGTGCATAGACCCAAAAAAGTATGTATATTGATTATGTGTATGCACCTAAAAGAAGTAGAATTCACATAAACCACTTCACACCACAGGAGTCACATGTATGCCCATCTTTCGAACATTGGCATAGATGTATGTCTTTTTAGGGATATACAAGCAAAAGGTATTTTGCATATATCCACTAATTCTACAAGCAAAAGGTATTTTGCATATATCCACTAATTCTGCAAGAATAGCCCTATAGGGATGGAGAGAGCAAAATGATATTTCAATGGCTTTAATAGGGATAAGCATACAAAGGGGCATACAAACAATTAACCTAACTTTTCAAAATAACATGCAAAAACCTCTTGATTTTCTTATATTGAGTCTAAATACATCAAGATGTGTGAACCCATCAAGCTCATGCTCAATATGTGACATTTCAATTATTGAATTATCAAATTGCTTTGATACGAGGCATTTGGGGGCCTGGGGGCCTAGCGATTAAAGATGAGGGTGATCTTCACAACATTACAGGCAGTTGAGGCCCATGCATTGAACACTGTAGCCACCACTAAGTTTTATTGATTACCAAGGTTTTAAAAAGTGGTGACCTAGACAAAGTGGTACCCCAACTGCCTCACATAATCATAAGTGGAGTCTATATGCAGTAAAATCCACATTACTAAGTGGCCACCTCAGCCGGCACTGCCTGTGCAAGCTTAGAGGATCCAACACAGCAAATGATATTGGGTTGAATCCAATTAGCTTAACATAGAGATTTGATAGCTAGTGATATAATCTTTTATTTTTTGTTAGTGTTTTTGAGTCTTTATTTCAGTTAGTAATTAGTAAATATTGATTACTTTGTATAGAACATGCTGCTAGAATCTATATACATATTTATATTGAATTTTTTTTTAATTTTTCCTGTATTTTTGTTATAATTTTACATATTTTATTAATTTTCAAATATTTTGTTTGAAACTGTCTAGGTGCCTGCACGCCTACTAGGTGCTAAGTAGTCTCCTAACCACCTGCATATGCCTAGTCCTTTTTAAAAGCTCGCTAATTAACCCGATATAATGGAAATATTGGAGGAAAACACTATTTTGTATTAAAATAATAACTACATTGAAGTTAAAATAATACTTACATGAAATGGTATGTAAGCATGCCTCCCATTGACAGGTCCAACAGTAAAACCTGTGTATCCTGCCATTGCACCATGGATGGCACTATGAGCCAGTAAAGTGCAGTAAACATTGTCAGATGCATTTGCTGGAACTGCACGTATCATGTATGTTGGATCTGCAACAAGAGTAGATTACAAAATTAAAATTTATTAGCCAAAGCTAGCTTTAGCAGTATGAAGCTAGACTTGACATCAGCATACCTATATATTTAAGATTTATTGCCATCTTCCTTCTGTTTGTGAGGTGATCCTACATGATGCAGAAAAAAATTATTAACCATATGGAGAATACTGTAGAAATTCCTCAATAGAGAACTGCTTTGTTTACCTCAAAGGCAATATAGCATAATAAAGAAAGATCCTAAGAAGCAGGTTTACTTATGTATGTCCACTGGGTGTCTAATGCAATTCCTTAAACCAAGAAATAGTTTGAGGCAGGCAGAGATTATTAAATATTGTTCAGTATTCCTCATTGGTAGTTATTTCTGAGAGAATTGGCCATCAACTACCAGCCTAAGAAGCACAATTACTTTTCAGGAATAATTTGATTTAGAGGACACCTTTATCTTCTGTGATAACCATAGGCCAACATCAAGAAGCAGCTTATTTCCAGAGGGATCTTTGTGATCCATTGCCCGCATACTCTCAGCAATAAGTTCTTGCCCTGCACCCTCAGCAACAACAATGACCATGTGGCCATTCTCTTTAAGGCGCTTCTCTATGAATTCAAAAAGACCACCTTTTCCTTCCAGGTAGAAGGGCGATTCAGGGATCAAGCAGCAGTCCTACGAATTGGTAACAGAAAATAAAAGAAAACAAAGTCACCTTCTTCTGAAAAAAATAAAATATTAATAGTGATTTTGCCCTGAACCTAAAAATCACGAGACACAATGCAAAAATATTACACAGAATTTGAATGAAGATGTGAAAACAAACTCATACCACATCTCGATTTGCGAGGGTAGAGTACATTGCAATGAAACCTGCAGATGCATTTCTCATTAGTTGAATAAATAAAACTATAATCAGTAAACCACTATACCATAGATTAAAAGAAGATAGAATTCATGAAGAGATTGCATAAACAGTAAAACAAACTACAAGGGAGACAACAACAGAAATTGCTGAATTTTGCACTCTCTGACTCGTGATATTTGAGACAGGTAGGAAAGGTTCCTAGATAAGTTTAGAGTGCAAGACAAAGCAGAGAATTACCATGTCACATGAAAATAGCTTGTACATTGCCAGAAAAATGAAGCAACTTGGTTCATGTTACACAACAATATACCATGCAACATAAAGGATCAAAAAATTCCAAATATTTGGAGACAGAATTGATGATTTGTATTCACAAAATGCAGATGTTAGCAATCAATATGTACATAATCATTTGTACTAAACCAAACAAAAACTTGGGCAATATCTAGATGGCGCCAAATCAAATTTAAATTGGTAAACAGTGGACATCAGTCACAAGTATCTGAGGGAAAAGTGAAAACATTAGGAAATGTCTTAAGGCATGTGGGAACCCCAAATCTGCAAGTCATCCATCAAATCTTAGGCTAACTATTGAAGCTAAATGTCATAAGACTGCCTTCTTATAAGTGAACAAGAAGCATAATAATGCAAGAGGAAAATATTTTTTTATGGGCATAAAGTTAAAACAAAAATGCTGACCACTGTAGCGGCCCATCAACTTCACCAGTCCTATGCCATTCTCGCCACTTTCAGCTTCTACATGTGCTGCATTAATTGCCCGTTGAGCCTCTTCAACAGCAGTATCAAAACCAAATGACTTGTCAATTACCTAATTAAACAAAGGAAACAGAATGTGAAAAGCAGAACAGAATGTGAAAAGTAAATTGCAAGACGGGGAATGCTTGGCTAGTGCACAAGCAAAAGAAAAAGTACCGCAATGTCATTATCAATAGTCTTCGGAATGCCAACGACAGCAACTTTGAGACCACGTCTTTGAATCTCCTGCAAAATGAATTACACAGGTTTGCACTGCAAACAAAATGAGTATGCTGCATTATGGAAGAGTAGAATCGTCATGTCATTTGATAACCAGCGGTTACCTCAAAAATAACAGAGGCCCCCTTCTGAGTCCCATCTCCTCCTATGATATATACCTGAATGTGACAAAACATAACGATAAAGATGCACTTGTGGTCTCTCAATAAGCGATTAAGCTGTAGAATAACTGAAATGAGAAGACATCATAAAATGAATTGACAGAGGATCTGATAACATATTGAGTGACTCTTCAGTTACCTGATTAATCCCACGGTCCTGAATGCTATCAACAATTTTTAAGGTGTCATGACCCCCTCGGCATGTGCCAAGAATGGTGCCACCACGTTTGTGGATGTCATTTACACTCTTAGGGGTCAAGGTAATTGTATTGTGAGCATAGAAACCCTTGTATCCATCCTACAGATGCCAGTGTCAACTTTAGTTGATTCACAGAATGACTGTATGAATAAAACAACATAATAGGAAATAACTAGCAGAAGAATCACATAATTAGCAAAAGTGCATGGCAAGTAGGAGAATGTTTCATTGAAAATTTCTATTGACCACAAGCCTGAGCTTGAAAATGCTCACATTACCAAAAATTTATTAAAACCATTCATGAGAAGATCAATGTGAACACAAATTATCAAAGAATTAAAATAATTGGAAAGAAAGAAGTGACCTGCATCAGAAAATGTTCAGCATACCTTGGACACTTGACAGACACAAAGATTAAACAAATTTCTCTTCAAAATCATATCCTACAAGGCCATGATATAATCTCAAACGTTCCATCTATGTTGGTGGAACATCAGTTTGGCTTATTGCACAAACAGCCATTGGCACAAAACAGAACTTGACAAGGCTCAGCATGACCTAGCGTTAGCTATTTAAGAATCTTGCCCAGGAACAAAACCTTGGGTGAAAAGTATACAGTAGAACCAAGAAAGAATTATGATAAAAGATCATTGTTCATAAACCCTTTCTAACGGAAATGTGAGTGTTGCAAAACTATGGGTTTTTATTTTTGTTCCAAGAATCAAACTACTGACCTGAATCCCAAGAATCCTGGTAACACCGTACATATGAGCCAAGCCACATACAATTTCCCTGATCACCGTGTTAAGCCCAGGGCACAGCCCTCCACATGTTACAATGCAAGCATGCACCTCATCAGACTCAAAAAAAACCTACATAAAATTCAACAAACAAACAGAAGCATGATTTAAAACAAAATACTTTCAGTTTGCTTCATTAATCACTGGCACAAATCATTCTCAAGTTCTACCTTCTGTCGGGGCCCAGCTCTTCGGAAGTGTGTCCCCCTTGGGCCGCTCTTGTGGACCACAACCTAAATAAAAGCATGCAAAGTGAAAGCTCAAGTGCCAACCTCGATTTTTGATATTAAAACTATAAAAAGCTCACCTTTTGTGCGACCGTATCATCTATGTTCACAAAATACTGTCTGAAACACAAAATGTTTAATCAGATCAATAAAAGTTTGAGATTTGATATCAATCATAACACAGAAAAGTGCACGGCAATCCACACCTGACAGCAGAATACGCCGGATTATCTTGCAGAGGATTCGGATAAGTCTGCCACGAGAACACGAATCAAACCCCAAAACAATCACAATAACAGGATCAACGCGATCTAAAAGACTAAATTTCAGGACTTACGGGCAGATCGGGGATGTAACCCGTCAGGTGTGGCACGTCCTCAAGCACGTATCCGAAATCTCCTTGCACGATGTTCAGATTCGACTTCCCATCAGACGCCATAGCTGTAACCGATCTGGCGATGCCCTCGGCGTTCGATGCCGGGGAACAGATCGAGCTCCGGAGATCGAAGAGGTGGCTCAACGCGGAGGGATCCGAGCTCGATCCGGTGCCGACCTTGGAGATATTAGACATCGATTGGAACGGAAAGCAGGAAAGGAGAAGCAGATAGGGAGGAGGGTTGAGGAGGAGGAGTCATTCTTATAGAGGGATTCGGATATGCTTTTGCTCTGCGGTCGCCCTCGAGGTGCTCGACGATTTGCTGCGGCGGTGATCGTGATGGGAAGACGATGAAAAGGCGGTGGGAATTTCCAACTTTCAGACAGTGGTTTCCCGGTATTGTAAGCGGGTCTGGGAGATGGGCTTCACATTGGCATTTATTTACGAGATTGCCATTTAGGACATCTGAGTATCATTTTGCTTCTAAAGACCTGTGATTTGCTTTAATTTGACGAACGTCCTTGCTCTGTTGGAAATTTTGCATTAATTTTTTGCTTAAAAGTTGGGATTTTTTCCCTTTCAAAACGACGTGTATGACCCAGGCTTCTTCAATATCATAAGAAAAAGGAATGAAGAATATTTTCGATAGGAACAAATAGAAATGAGTTGATAAAATATTTCTTAAAAAAACTCTGTTATTTACCTTATAAACACTTATAAAGTCTTGTGTAAAATATCAAAATGGATCTCTATAATATTACGATCAAATTGAGTAGCAAAAAATAAATGGATTCAGAATTGAAATTAAATTTCAATCCACTTCCATTTTTTAAGATTATGAATGCGATAAATACAGAATAATACGTACAACTCCGTTACTTTTCTTTCTCTTTCAAAAAAGTATATTGATTATAAACTAAAAAAATAGATTTTTTTTATTTTATTTAAAAAATATTTTACAAATTCCACGATTGAAATTTTCACACATCCTTAATGATTATCGAGAAGAGCGGACATAAGAATTATCATTTTAGTTTGAGATTTACAAGTTGTTTGACATTGACTCGTAAAATGAGTCGGACTCAGACTCACCTCAAATTACTTTGTTCAAACTCAATTAATTTTTTAATAATATAATAATATAATAACATAATTTATATTTTTAAGTTTTTTCTAAACTCTCGGTTCAAGAGCTTAGTTAAATTTATAATTTTATTTATAAAAAATTTATTATTATTTATATAATATAATAATCTATTTATTTATTTATATTTTTGTTATTTGAATGAAATGTTATTTCTGTTGTTATTAAAAATTATTCATATTATTTTTTAGATTTTAGATTTATTATTTTATTATATTAAATGTTAATTATTAGTGGATCGTATTTCAGCGAAAAATTGGGATGCAATATTTCACAAATGGGTCATACTGAAAAAAAAAAAAAAAAAAAAAACACAAGTGGGTTATATGCAATTGCTCGACATTTCAAATATAACAAGCAAAATTCCCTTAATAAAATAGGATAATCCTCAAAATAACCTCAGGCGTGCTAAATTTGCAAATATGCCCTCCGCCATTTGAGTCCGTTGTGAGTTGTAAAAGTTCTGTTTTGAAATAAGCAGCTTAAAAAATTATATAAACAACTTCGAGGGCCAATTCCGGAAGTCCGCATGACGTGTCTCACACATTGACAGAGCGCACGAATCTGTGGGCCACCGGAGACCGTCGAGCAAACCGCGGGTTTTCAGACTCAGGTGCTGGAGTCCCGCCAGTAAGTAGTATGTAAATGGGCCCGGCTTGGGGCTGGAGAAGCCTGAGCCCGAGCTAAGATGCTAAGGCAGCTAAGCTCGAACAGGACCTGAGCCCAAATTTCAGATTAGCCCATCAGGACCAAGCTCGGTCTTCGGATCGGGCGTGATCATTCAAACCTGACTCAAATCCCAAAAACAGATATTTTCAGGCTGGGTCAGACGGCACAAGCTTGTTGGCAGCCGTCCTGACCAGAATGTCAATGGGCGGAGCCAGAAGTGGATCAAGCCCAAGGTTTCTACGATGTTTTCTTGGTGGTGGCCTTGGGACTTGTCAGAGATGAATAGATAGATAATCTAGACAGCCGCCGCCCAGTTGTCGTCGTCTTTCTTTAGGCAAATGACTAAATTCTTAAACAATATTTAATTTTTGAGAAGAGGAAATGTAGACGGCCACCGCACGTACATCATATGCCGTGTACACGCGCCCTGGTATAAAATTAAACAGAAAAAGGGATTAGTCCACCTTTTCTTCTTTCGCATTGCTTTTAAGTGCATCATATTTTAGCTATTAGTTCTATAATTAAGAATATAAATGTATGTAGGCTTTTGGCGGGACAGTACAACGGTTCGTTTAGGCGTTTTATTACTTTGGCTTTTAGTGTATTTAATTTTGATGGAGGACCAGTCCGTTGAACTCGGTCCTCCTTGCCAAGTCAGGTACCTCAAATTCCTAAATCTCATATCAACATTCTATTCATATTATTTTTTTTATTAAATATCAAAATTTCAATCATAATAAAACATTAAATATCAATATATCCATTATAATTCTGAAGATTTTCTAATTAAATACAATAAAATCATTTTGACTAATCAACACGTTGAGTATAATTGTCAAAAATGACTAGAGGAAAAGTAAGATTTACTTTGAAATTTTTCTAACAAAATTGACCTCGGATAACTTAGCTCTTGTTTGGTTTCGGGTCAAGGTTAGGGTCAACTCGGACTGATTGGACTATCTTCTAAATATCAAAAATTTGACCAGACTAATATTATTTAATTTAATTTCCTTCTCAAAATATGAGTTGAATGTCTTGTTCAAACAAAACGAGAAAAGAATTTTTGTGTGCCAGCCAATTGGCATGTGGCATGCTTTGCATGCTAGCTAGCTTGCATGCAAAACATGCTCCATGCTAGCTAGCTGGTGTGCAAATTTTTCTACAATGCCAACTAATTAGTGTGTAGAGTGGTATGTATGCCAGCCAATTAGTGTGCTGCCTTTTCCAAGATGGGGCCAACTTTTCACACAGCCAAGAAGTTTCACCACCAACTTTTGTGCAATGCAATGTCCGCTATTGATTTTTCACTAATCTCGAACCATTTGATAGTCGACAAAAAGCCCTAAACCATAGCAAAACTCCAATAGACTATCTTTAATCACTCAAAACTCTATTTTTAGCCAAATCTATATTGTCAATCCACTTTTATCTATCCAATTTTATTAGTTCCACATTGATTGTCGCAATAATTCAAGACCCCTACTACCACCATAAAATAAGCCCTGCTCCTCCCATGAAATTCATCAAGGCTCTCATTAGACTACCATAAGCACTCTACTGATTGTTCACAAGGGATACTCGTGATCAAGAGTTCTCATAAATTTTTTGCGCAGTTTTTTGATCAATATTGTTCCATGACACTCGTGGGCACATCTCATGGATAATTCTTGGGGAGGCTATGGGATTCACGTAGTGTTATCAAAATTTTTCTCTCATTTCTTTTTCTCTTTCTCTCCCTTTCTTTTATTTTGCATATAGGTTAGTGTTGTGATTCACAGTAAAAGTTTTACAGATCACTTTATTTTCAAACAACACAAGAAATAAGAAGTAATATATGATAAAATAAAATAAATAAAAAGAGATACAATGATATACATGATTCACCCAAAATCAGATTACGTTCATAGGGGTAGCGAAAGATCTACTATTAATAAGCTTTATAAGTGTTTACAAGAAAGACTCTACTCTTTTTTGTCCAACTAAATTATTCATCAAGTCTTTGCGATATCTCTATCTTCAAAGAGAATCTTCAAGAGAGTACCACAAGAAACTCTTAATACCAAAATCACCATGATGATACGACTAAATTGAGTCACATATTATTTTCTCTTTAAAAAAAAATTCAAAAATTAAGATTAAAATCTATTAATAGAGGTCACATGATGGAACTGGTCCAGTAAAAGAGTATCGTGATGATGTAGCTGAGTCAAGTCACATATTAGTCTCTTTAAAAAAATCAAAAATTGAGATAAAAATTCATTAGTATGGATCACAGGTGAAACTGATGGAATAAAAGAGTTCTTGATTAAAAATTTTAAAATTGATGTGGTCAAATCATACATGAATGGAGTGATTGTTATAATATCAGGTATAATGGATTAGTCCTATATCGGATATTAAATAAATATAGTCTAATATATATAGTGAAAAATGTTCATATCTCATGAGTTTAAGTTTTTAAAATATTTTGGTATTTAGCCCACTATATTGATCTAATTTAATACTCTTTTGACTACGATGGAATTGGTTCAGTAAAAGAGTATCGTGGTAATGTGATTAAGTCGAGTCACATATTAGTCTCTTTTAAAAAATTAAAAATTGAGACAAAAACCTATTAGTATGGGTCACATGATGAAATTGATCGAGTAAAAGCATTCTTGATTAAGAGTGTTAAAATTAACGTGGTCAAATCACACCTGAAGGGAGAGATTGTTATAATGTCAGGTGTTATGGATTAATCTCATATCAGATATTGAACAGATAGAGTCCAATATATATAGTGAAAAATATTTATATCTCATGAGCTTAGACTTTTGAAATATTTTGGTATTCGGCTTAATATATTGGTCTAGTTTAATGCTCTTTCAGCTCTTTCAATAAGTGATATCAGATATTCAAGTTTGAAATTGTACAAACTATTAAGATTGAAATTATCATGATTATGCGACTGAATTGAGTTGCATGTTAGTCTTTCTTAAAAAATAAAAAATTGAGATAAAATCTATTAAGATGGGTCACACTGTGGAACTAGTCTAGTAAAAGAGTATCGTGATGATGCGACTGAGTCGAGTCACATATTAGTTTCTTTTAAAAAATGAAAAATTGAGACAAAAGCCCATTAGTATGGGTCATACAATGAAATTGGTCGAGTAAAAGAGTTCTTGATTAAAAGTGTTAAAATTGATGTGGTCAAATTATACCTGAAAAGGGAGATTGTTATTATATCAAATGTGATGAATTAGTCCCACATCGGATATTGGATAGATAGAGTCTAATATATATAGTGAAAAAGGCCTATGTCCCATGAGTTTAAGCTTTTGAGATATTTTAATGTCCGACCCACTATATTGTTTCAATTCGACACTCTTTTGACTCTTCCCAACACCTTGGTACTTCAAATATATACATTGGAGGTTATCTAGCTCCTACTGAGGTATTTTGTTCTTTCTCTTTTTTTTATGCCAAATTCTCTCCTTTCTTTAGGCTCCAACTATCCTTGCTCAAACAATGCTCCACTTAGGGCTGTAAGGTATTAAAGTAATGAACCTCGAGGCAGTTATGGAGAGCTTGGAATAGTAATGAATCAAACTAAAAACTGATTTAGAGCAGGTGGTAAGTCTTCTCTTTATATTTGATTTTATCTTTTTTCTCCTTATTATTATTATCATAATGTTTTTTGTTCTTTTTTAGCATGAGGACTACACCATCTTATTAGATTCTTCTTCTCACAATCCCTATCCTAATGAAAGCCAAGTAGACCATTTTTTTAGTCAAAGCTTATGATGATCTTTTTTGGGGCAATCGAGGCCGAGGTTGCATAATTGAGGTCCTGACTAGCAACATTTGAGCATTACTTGAATAATCATCACATTATGCTTGAATGAGATTAATAAACTTTTAGCCTTCTTAGAGTGAGACATTCAAGTTTTGATTCTTCATCTTCACAATCAGTAACGTTTAGTCATTAGGAATGAGGCATCTTTGCCTATTTGATGTACTTTTTCTTTCTATTTGATGCAATTATGCTTGTATTTTATACTTTTGAAGAAATAATTAAGTAGCACTTTTATTTGCATAAGAAAGAAAATGTACCTTTTCCTTTTTTTTAGACAAATGTATCAATTCTCCTTGAATGCAATCTTTTACATGATTGGGTCAGCCTAAGCTTTAGAATTTTTGTTTCAAATTATGGGTGGTTGACCAACTGGATTTTCTTCCATCCCTTAGTCTAGTATGATATTTTCTTCAGGAACTCGTTTCAAATAGTTAGTCTATTTTTGCTGTCCTCTTGTAGTCAGTCAACCCTCCCTGACTTCGCTCCAACTTTTGGGTGCCTCTTGACCTCAATCTCCAAGATTTACGTACCTATAGATGTCATATGATACTTACTCTTTGGGTAGTCTTTCTTGGTTGATAAGGCATTGAGATGAGACTAGGTTAGTCCTCCTAATTCTAGCATGTGATTTAATTTTCTTTCCCTTTTTCCTATCTTTTATTTTTTTCTCTTTTTTTTTTAGCAATCTCATTCCTCTTTTGAGGATCCACGGTTTACGAACTCACGAATGTTTTAAATTGATGTGGTCAAATTATACCTGAAGGGGGAGATTGTTATCATATCACGTGTGATGAATTAGTCCCACATCGAATATTGGATAGATAGAGTCCAATAAATATAGTGAAAAAGACCCATATCCCATGAGCTTGAGCTTTTGGGATGGTTTGGTGTCCGGCTCACTATATGGATCTGGTTTAACACTCTTGAGACTCCCCAATAAGTGGTATCAGAGCCCAGAAGCAAATTACCAAGATGACAAAGTTCTTATTCGAGGTGGAGAAGTTTGACGGCAAGATAAATTTTGTCTTATGGCAAAAGAAGATGAAGGCGGTTCTTACTTTTCAAGGTCTGCAAAAGACATTAGAGAGAAAAGAAAAGAGGCCGGTCAAGATAAGCAATGAAAACTGGGAGGAGATAGATCAAAAGGCATTGAATTTAATTATTCTAAGCATGACTGATGAGGTTTTTTACAATGTCATTAACGAAGAGACGATGATAGACATCTGGACAAAACTTGAGAAGTTGTACATGTCAAAAAGCCTTACAAACAAGTTCTACCTGAAACGACAGTTGTATGGACTGCGTATGAGCGAAGGTACAACTATATTACATCATCTGAATGCTTTCAATAAGATTATCAATGATTTGCTGAAAGTTGATGTGAAGTTTGAAGAGGACGATAAGACGCTAATTCTCCTAATGTCTCTTCCAGCTTCGTACGATCATATTGTGACCACAATTCTTTATGGTAAAGAAACTCTTAAGATGGAAGATATGACAACTAGTCTTCTTTCTAATGAGAGAAGAAGAAACTCAAACATTAATATGGAGTTTGGTGAAGGATTGGTGGCTCACGAAAGAGAAAGATTAAAAGAGCGTGGAGAAGGCAAACAACGATCCAAATCAAAATTGAAGGCAAAAGTATAATGTTATTCATGTAAGAAGTATGGCCACATTAGACGGTATTGCCCTGAACGTGGGAAGATAGAGTCCTCCAATATGACGACGGTAATAGCGGATGATACTTCTGATAATAATGCGGATGGAGACGTTCTTGCAGTATCAGCAGAAATCGGCACTTATGGTAAGTGGATTTTAGATTCTGGTAGTTCTTATCATATTTGCTCCAGGAAGAATTGGTTTACTTCTTATGAGGAGAATAAGAAGAAAAGTATTATTTGGTTGGCCGATAATTCAGCCTGTGAGAACGCCGATGTGGGAACAATCAAAATCCAGATGTTTGATGGAGCGATACGTACTCTTACTGGGGTAAGGCATGTCCCCAAGATGCGAAGAAATCTAATTTCACTTGGTGTACTGGACTCAAAATGCTGTAATTATTCAGCAAGAGATGGAGTTATGAAGGTGACACGTGATATTAGAATCCTGATGAAAGGTGAGAAGTGCGGCAATGTTTATCGATTGATAGGAAACACCATGGCAGGTGGAGTTCCGATGGCTACAGTAGTGAAGAGAAAGCATGATACTCGGAGTACTTTGATGTCTCCTCAAATTACTTTTATTACAACAGCAGACACAGGTCATCCAAAAAGCTTCCAAAAGTACAAAACTGTAGGCATGAAGAACAAATTCGAGGTTGACTCGAGTTCGCATCTTGAAATTAGCTGAATAAGCTAGTAGCCCAGGGGCAGGGGCTGGATGAGAGATGACGGCTGAAGATTCGTGATGATGGCACGCCCGAGTTCAAGCCAAGGTGGAGATTGTTAAGTTTTAGATGTCTTGAACTCTAATTAGAGTTTGAGTTAAAGTAGGAATCCAAAGTTGAATTTAGATTTATATTATTAGGAGTTGTAATTATGTAAAACTTAGACTCAATATCCTACTTTAACTCGAACTCTAATTAGAGTTCAAGACATCTAAAACTCAACACAATTCACCTCATTTCGAGGTGGAAGTTACAAAGGTCTAGTCAAGCAGCATATAACCTTGGATCTCACCTCTATATTTAAGGCACCTTTCTAATTGGACTTAATATTCAAATATAATGGATCCACAAAACCTCTACTTGATTGGGATTGACTTGAATCCTAGATTTTCTCATAATTGATTTTTTTTCTACTTTTTAAAATACTCGAAAGTAAATAATTACTAAACACTTCATGAACACCCAAAAATTGAGAATTGAAAATTTTTCTTTTAAATGAACTAAACAAGAAAAACAAATCTAGGGCTAGGAAGTCCTAATGTGATTGCCATGTTATAGGTCTCCCTGATCGATTGTAATTTTATTTTAGTTTTAAGTTGTACTACGAGTTGGTTCTTGAGTTTGATTTGATTTAACACTCTTTCTATGCCTACACGTGCCTTAATGGTTTGCATACTCAGCCTACAAAGCATGTAAGATCCTTGAAAAGGTTATGGAAGCCTCCTCATTAGGTGCAAGATATAATCGCCCTAGTGATCTTGCCTTTGAGTTTACTTACAAATGAAAGAGAGAGAAAATTCATGAGTTTTTTGAGTGTAATATCCAATTTAAAGGAAAATATAAAACCATGAAAAAGAAAATAAGTCTAAAACTTACCCGCCACCTCGATGGGGAGGACTAAAAAACCCCTCTCTACTGCCTTTTTTGGTGTTCAAAGATTGAATTTAAGATATAATGTACTGAAAGAAACTAATGTTCTAGTCTAAATATATCAAATGGAATAAAAAAAGTAATGAAAACGATAGAGAAGAAAGTAGAGAGATATAGCCTATTCACCAAAAGAGGACGGTGATCGAATTTTTAGTCAAAACTTTGATGTTGAGGAGGAATTTGACTCTAGATCTTAGCAGAGTCTCATGGTTGCCAGGAACTCCTCTTTGTTCATTAGAGCGCCAAGAAGTTCTCTACAAAAATAACAATTTTTTTGTTATATGTTTTGAGTCTATTTTCAAGGTCTATTTATAAACTGAGAAAAGAGCTATTTAGAAGAGATTTTAACTACCAATTTTGGGTGATTTTTGGTTAATATTTGTGTATGATAGACACAAAAATAAGATCACAAAGATTATGCCATGTCATTGATTCAAAGTAGAGAAATTTTGAATGAAAAAATCTTAAAAAAATACTAGCACCTGGCCAAAAAAAGGGGGCGCCAGTTAGCTGGTGCCCCAAATTATGGGTCCCAAGATCTTGGCACCCCAAAAAAGGGGACGCCAACATCCTACCGCCCCAAATTTTGGGCACCAAAATTTTGATGCCCAAAATTTCAAAATTCAAAAAATTTGAAATTTGAAATTTCAGTTTATTTTCTAGCCTATTTTTAGCTAGTTTATAATTCATTTATTAGCTTGATTTCTCTTGGAATTTAGCCCACATTCATGGTGTATATTTTGCATAAAATTTTTTATTTTTAAACATACTATAATTTTATACGTAAATTCCTAAAAATTGAATTTTTAGAAATATGTTTGTGAGCTCAATTTGGAAGTAGATTATTTTAAAACATCCTATTCAAGATATTTTGTAGCAAAAAATATAAATTGTTATAGATAAACCCTCAAAATATGGAAATTTTATAAATTGGTTCTTGAATTCTAAAAATCACAATTAAGCATGATGTTAAATATTAAAACACCACTTTTCTCAAAAATACAAATCTAAGATATTTGAAATTATGAGAAGGCCAATTGGGGTATAATACATTTACAAATAAAGTCCTTGAAAATCATGACATCGCAAAAGGGTTCAAACTGTAGGATTTGACTGATTGGGTCGATTTGAGGCTATATATCTAGAGTTTGAAGAACTGAAAAGGTGGGTGTCTATAATGGTAATCTTGTGAATCTCATTTATTAGGCAGCCTTCACTAACAGACATGACTAAAGATCGAATATCACAAATTCTCACTAAGCTGCTACACAAAAATGTCTCATATATTGTTACTTCGACAGTAAATGATATCCAACTATCCATTTTTTTCCGTTACTTTTTGTATATTTTCTACAATTTTATGTTGAAATTCATTATGAAGTAATGACCATATTGGTCTTGACTTATCAGAATTGGTCAACCGGTAGCGTGTTACCAAATTTGATTCCTGAGAACTAGTCTATTGGTTCACCAAATGGTTAATTGGTGTGGCCTAATTTAGTATTGTGGAAGCAAAGATCCCTATTCAACTAGAGACCCCTAGTGCATGCATCATTTATTACAATTTTTTAGGAAATGAACCACTCTTGAGGGATGAGAAAGATCTCCTTGAGTTTCAAGAGCAAGAAACCTTGTGCCTAGCAACATACTAGTCGCAAGTGGTGAGTGCTACAACACACTCATCAAGAAGTGAAGGCTCTTTGTGGTTGGTTTGGCACTCAGAAGAGCTAAAGTCAGAGGCTAGCTTGGAGGCAAGATGAATCCTACCTAGGAAGGACCCTTAGGGCCACAAAGTTCATCAGATCAAGAACCTACTATTTGGCACACTAGATGAGACTCCACTTCCCTGGCCTTGGAACATCCAAAATCTTCGAAAGTATCATAAGTAATGCTCAATAGTGCAACCAACAACAAGGAAAAGAAAAATGAAGATGTTGGCACTCACCTAGAAACAAGGTCTACATTGGCAATAACTCATGTTAACCACACAAATGGTCGAAAATGCACCATCAAGGCACGCAAACTGGGCACGACACCTTATCAAACAAGTGGGCATCCTCTTCTCTTCCTTTGACCTTGAAGCAATGATTATATCGCACCAGTAACCTTCCCACCTGAGCACAACTACCATCATACCTCTTTAGCAACCTCATAAAGCCAACCCAACTCCTCAATGACCCCAACATCTAGCTCAATAACATCATAGAGGAGAAGTGAAGTCACAACACCTCCTTGATAGACTCAAACCCACCAATTAGCTAGGCACCTAAAGCCTTGATCCATCTAGGCAATTAAGCCCTGGTTTGTCCAAATAACTAAGCCCTGATCCATTCACACAATTAAGCCTAGTCCTTATAGGCAACTAACCCTAGTCCTTCCAAGCAATCAAACCCTAGTCCGTCCAAGCAGCTAAGCCCTACTTTGTTAAGACACCAAAGCCCTAACCTATTCACAAAAGCCTTGTAAAGCCAATTTCAAGAGCATACTATCTCTCTATGAGGTCTCATACATATATTATGTCATTCAAACAAGTCTTTTGTTCCTTACTTGCAAATAGGATGCATAAAGAGAAGAAGAGCTACAAAAAGAAAGGACGGGATAAGTCATATGTTCTCATTGCCCATAATTCTTCTTCCTTGACAATGCCTTGGGAATGAAAGAAATCTCTTCCCACCAAAAAATGCAAGATGATGAAGACAAAGGGTCAGCTTCACAAGATGAGTGAATGATTCGCTGAACTCCTCTTTTCCCTCACAGTTGCGACCCCTCATATCCTAGCTAATTTTGAAAAGTTGTGGGCATGTGTTGGGGGTTAGGTTCACTGATTCAAGCCACCATACTAGTTTAGCCAATCTGACCAAGCAAATATATTGGTAAATGGCCCAATCAACTTAACTGACTTCCTCTTGAAAGCAAATTATTCACCTAAGAGGGGGGGGGGGGGGGGTGAATTAGATTTTAGAAGATATAATGGCACTATTTTAAGTATTTGAGTAAGATTATTATCAATCCAATAGCAAAAGAGATTTCAAGCCAAACACAATCCATTGCAAGTATAAGCAATATTATGTAATATAAAGTAAGGTAAGAATGCACCATGACATAAAGTGGTTTGGAGGCTAATTGCTCCTACTCCATTGCCCTTACAATCCTTTAGGACTTTAATCCTTCACTAGTATGATACTTCATTGGTGAAGCCAATTCCATACACTTGCCTTTACTCTAACTGGCAAGACCAACCGAAGTGGAGCTTTACTCTCTCAATACCTCCAAACAACCTTGGAGTGCTTGCAATCAATTATGGAAGAAGAAAAACACTCTAATACCTCACTAAAAGATCAGTCAATAAGAAAACAAGGGCTTTGAAGATTTAAAAATTGATGTGCAAGGATTAGAGCTCTTAGAGTCTAGAGGGCTTTTAGGAATTTATTATCTCAGAGAAAGATTATGCAAGAATGTGCAAAAGTTGTGAAGAAACAAGTTTGAAGCCCTTAAATATCAGTTGGTGAGAACACTAGCTATTGAGCTATACTCTGTTATTTTCAGGCGTCCAAACTATACTTGTTCAGATATTGAAAGCCTCCCAATGATTGTTGAAGCTAATATCATAGATTTGGGTGCTTGATTAAAGGTTTAGATGTCCAAACTATATGTTTTCAGAAATTTGACAAAATCATCGAGTGACCAAACCCTGAACATGAATTTTCTCAGAAGTTACAACTTCCAAACTTTGGGCATCCAAACCTTGAGGTTGGGCATCTAAAACTATTAGTAATCCAAAGAGCTATTTCTACAGTATTCAAATGTCTAAATAATCTAGTTCAGATGTCCAAAGGTTCAAGATAGAAAAGCTTCTATTTTACTGTAATTTTCTAATTCATATTTGATATCATCTCAAGCTTACCTTGAATTAATAATGAGTCGGTGAAGGCATTCTAAGATAGATTGAGTGTTATCCAAGGCTCTAAGCCACAAATTTAAATAATAAATTTTTGACTCAAAGAAAATAAAAAAGCTAAACCTATTGAGTCTTCTTTCGAGACTTCTCCTAACCAATTTTTATTTCTTCAGGATCCGTCCGTTGATCTACCATCATGTCTTATCTTCAACGATAGCTGCATATTCATCCATATCTGAGGCTTCCAAATAAGCATGATCTTCATTGTGGATTAATTTAATTGCTAACTACACATAGTTTAAAAAATAGATTAAATATATAATTTGTTCATTATTAAAACTATAAAGGGCAATACCTCCTTTCTACGCAACAACCTCACCAAACAAGGATATCTCTGCTTGACTCAGAACCACGATCCCCTTCCTTGATCCTCCATGCTTCAATGCTGTGATTGATTCAATTCATCAAATGACAAACTACAAGCTAAATTCCAACCAAGTCAATGGTACAAATGGACCTCTCTCTTGCTTGAGAGGTGGAAGGTAGAACCTATTTCATACACGCATTTTTTTTTTCACAAAAGTCTTTCTTCATCCACTCACATAGAGCTCAATTTCATTCAGGTTTCAAGCTTGACTCTCTTTTTACTTGAGCTTTCACATTTTCCATTCTGACTTGAGCTTTATAGTGTCAATCATTAAGGCTTGCCAAGCAGCTTGCAAGTCAAAGTGAGCATTGAAGTTCTTTTCAACCACTTTGATAGTATTTTCTAGAATAAGAGAAGTCAAAGACCAAAATATACGAGCTCAATTTACTATGCACTATTTGATTTAGAATCGGTATCAAGATTAAGGTCAAGACTAGTGAACTATTTTTGCAAACTATTATTTTTTAATCAAAATTAATCCTACAATAATTTAAAATTCGAAAAACTAATTAATTTTTTTCATGATAATTTAATTTAATAATGGTGTAAAATAAGTAATATTAATTTTATAAAAAAAATAATTCTAAAAAATATTAATCTTGATCTTAATCCCCAACTAAACGGTGCCTTATAATACTAGGTCATTTCATCTTGGGTGTATTCATCTTTTACTTTGGACACTTTACCTTTCTATATCAAATATTCATTTAGTTATTTTGTGGTATTTATTTTCTTATTTAGGATATTTATTAATTTTGTCAACACCACATGTCTTGGAGGGGCTGAAAAGCTTGATCAATTATTACAAAAACTATATTTAGACAGATACTGAAATTTGCAAGAGAAACTCACATCTCCAAAATTTTGACAATTGCTACAAAAGTGCCAATTTAGATAATCGCAGCATTCACAAGAGAATACTTTGTCTCATAATTCCACTCCACTATGCATATGTGAAGGATTTTTTCCATCTCACTAATAATGGCATTAGTTTATAGGAACTTCAAGCTCCAATAGTCACATTATGTGAACTTTGGAGCTCCAACAATAGACGCTTGTTTTGAGGAAGAAGAAGGGAAGAGCAATCTCAGAATTGAGTTGGAGTCAAGACTAGTAAAATGCAAAATTTTCTTTTGATTTGTCAAAAGATATTGCAAGGGCCAGTTAAGACTCTAAGCCTACAAATACAACAGCTCCCTGCTTTTGCAGAAAATCATTATATATTTTAAAAAATATATTTATTTTTTTAAATTTTAAAAATATATAAATTAAAATTATTTTTCAAAAGTAGTTTTTTTCATAATTTTATAAAAATACCCTTTTCAATAACTTTTTTAAGGGCATTTTGAACACTTCACATCCTTAAAATTCCTATAAATACCCTTATAACACCCATTTTTCCACACAACTCATAATTTTTTTCTTTTTCTCATACTCTCTCAACTCTTAAGTCTTTAATTTTTAATTTAAATTATAAATTTTGACAATCTAGCTTTCGTCTCTTTGGCTCTTCAAGTTAACATACTTAAAATCAAGATTATTTTTATTTTTTCTTATAATTTTATTAATAATGGCAGACTCTTATTTCAATCTCTATTTTTTTAAAAATAAATCTCAATTTTCGGATTCTCAACCAGATGAGGTTGATATCGGCCAATATTCTTCAAGTCAAATAATCAAAATTCTGGAAGAAGAAGAACTAGTGATATTTGGACACACTATGATATAATACTAGTGAAAGGTGAGAAAAAAGTTGTTTGTAAAAAATATAGGAATCAACTAGATACTAAAAATGCGCATAAAATCGGTCATCTTCAAAAGCACATCCAATCTCATTTAAAAAGGAAACATGACTTAACTAAAACATAATTTTCTTTTGTACCTGTTTCTTCTTCCAGTTCATTTGGCATTCATAAATTTTTTAAAAAAAAGCAAGAAAAAATTAGTTAAATATATTCTTTGGGATGAATAACTATTTTCTTTTGTATAGAATTTTAAAATGAAAGAGCTACTTCAAAAATTAAATATGCTCTTTCAGAAAATATCTAGGAATATTGGTAGGAACGATGCGGTGAAGATGTTAGCTACCAAAAACATAAATTAATTTTTTTTGCAGGTCACATCTGATTGTTGGAGTGCTGATTATGATGCTTCTTATATTTGCATTACTGCTTATTATATTAAAGATTCATGCATGTTGCATAAACATATTATTAGTTTTAAACTTTTAGAGTATTCTTATAATGCAACTAATATTGTCAATGCTATTCTTCAAACTATTTTTGAGTATAATATTTAGGATAAAATATTTAGTATTATTTTAGATAATTTTAGTAATAATAATGTTACTGTTGATTTGCTTAAATGCTAATTATCTATTTTATTGGATGGTAAATTATTTTATATTCATTGCACCTATCATATATTTAATTTAGTTATATAAGATAGACTTAAACTTAGAAATGTAGGTTATGAAATTGAAAAACTTAGAAATTTGTGCAAATATATTAGATTACTCCTAGTCATGCTCAAGATTTTAAACATTTATGTAGGTAATTTCAAAAATCACATAAAAAATTTTCTCTTGATAGTAATAGATGTACTACTTATAAGTTGTTAAAATCTTGTTATGATTATAAAGATGTACTTGCTTTTTTTGTGCATAATATATGGGTGATTGTCTTGTTATTGATGTAACTTGGATGGGATATAAATTATTTTTATCATTATTAAAACTTTTTATGTTACAACATAACTCTTTTAAGTAGTTATTATCCTACAACTTGTTTGGTAGTTAATAAACTTATACTTATTTCTTCTATTTTCAACAAATATATATTACTTTCTAAATTTGTAGAACTTGTTCCTCCAATGGAAGAGAAGTTTGAAAAATATTTTAAAACTATCAATCTTGTATTTTTCTCTTCTATTAGATCCATGAGTTAATTTTTTAGGTTTTGAAATGTTAGCTGCTGAGTATTATGATAACATGAGTTTTTTCATAAATGTAGTAGGATCTGAATAATATGTTAAGAAATTATTATATGATATGTATAATATTTATCGAACATGATATAATAACTCATCTCATTCTGCTCCATTAGATCATGCAATATACCATTCCAAATCAAAATCTTACATGTTTTCTATTTTACAGAGAAAAAATAAAAATAAAATTTGACTTATTTTTATAATGACTTGACTTTATATGAAAGCCAAAGTGTGGATTTTTTTGACTGATGAAGATGCTGAAAATTTGATATATTATCATGATGAAAAGCACATGCAAGTAGATATTTAGTGCTTTTTATCATGGTTCTTGATTTATTAACTATTTTCGATCTATAATTGCATTAGAATCTTATTTCAATGTAGAAAACAGAGGATTAAACGATAAAAGAACCCGATTAACACCTAAAACTTTAGAAGTATATATCTACATGAAAGATTGATATGATGCTGAAAAAATCAAAGGATTTAGTAGAAGTTCAACTATTGAGGAGATTCAAGAAGTTAAAGAAACGAATGATACTAATCCTAAACATTGAGCATTATTTTTTAATAATTCTAATAGTAAGTTAGAAATATATAAATATGTATTATTGTATTCCAATTTTTTTTTGTGTTTTTTATTAAATTATCTTACTTACTTGAGCATTAGAGTGAGGTTGTTAAGTGGGATCCCTTGGCTTCACAATCTTTTTTTTGCATGTATTAAACAATAATACAGATTTTCATATCTCAAATATAGGCAAATATAATATTGATAAACCAATTTAAATATGCATTTTTTTAAAAAAAAATTTATTTGTAAATATTTTTACAATTTTATGAACACTATTTTCTATTTTTCTTTTTCTCAGATTTTTTTTAAGTATTTGCAATTTTTTTCTTTTTTAAAAAATATTCATTGCCAATATATTTCAAATATAAGTAAATATAATACTCATAAATTAATTTAAATATAAATAATTCTAATTTTATTATTTTTCAAAATTTTTTGTATTTGCAAATATTTATTAATTTTTATGAATATTATTTTATATTTTTATTTATTTTTAAAGATTTTTTAGGTATTTATCAAATTTTTTAAAAAAATCCTCTTCGCGAGGATTTGAACCAAGTCTCTTGAGAAAAAGACAAAAAAGTTAACCAAATAATCTACAACATATTAATAATCTTTTACAAATTATATATATTTGATTATATATTTTTTAAAAAAGCGGGCTAAGTAGTACAGCGATGCTCAAATTATTTCACCAGGCACCATTTGTTATTAGTTCGGATCGTGTCGGTGTCGGGGGCCGGCTCGAACGGCCGTGCGGAGACACCCTTGGCAACACGTATCGCGGCCACCCTCCGGCTCGAACCGGCTCGAACCGGCTCGGGCCAACAAATTCCCTGTCGTGGTCGATCGCCCATCTTCGGCATTATTGGCGCTGGCGTGGTGGCCTCCCGCTCAATAGCTGCCAGGAGGGATACTTTCTCCCTCCAGGAACCCTAAACGCTTGAAATTCCCCCAGTTCGGAGAACCCCTCTTCTCCAATCCGAATGGGCTGCAGTTTCTCTTTCGGCTCGCAGTCCCGCTATGAGGACCTCGCCGCCGCGCCCGTGGTCCTCCACGTCTACGATCTCACTCCGATGAACAACTACCTCTACTACATCGGGCTTGGGATCTTCCATTCCGGGATCGAAGGTGAGATTCAGTTCTTTCCCTTGGGTTTATTCGGAGATTATTTTGCATAAATTTTCCTTTTTTTTTGGTTGGGGGTTGGTTGGGGGCGGGGGCTGTGGGGGTGGGTGAGGAGGCCAATCTACAAACAAACCCAAAGCGTGCCACTATAAGCGTAGTACATTGATGTTATGTTCAACAAAGATGTGTATTTCCATTGTTTAGAAGATGTGTTCTTGTTCGGCGTAATTGATTTTGTCGAATAAGGGAAGGGTCCTGATAGTTCGGTGCCAGGAGTCAATCGAAAGAAGAGTCGGCATTTGCATTAGACACGCAGAATATGAGTTAGTTCATGTAGTCACTAAGTGTGATGAGCATATGGTTGATACTAATGCAGACACTCCTGAAGAAGAAAGGAGTCTGCTGTTAAAGTTGAGATGATTCTTTATTTGGAGTTACTAGAGAAGGGGATGAAATGGATTTATACTAGATGAGATATTGTGTTTTCCTCGAGTTTTACTTGGCATGTGAAAATTGAATGAGCAGCTGCTAGTTAATGCGCGGATGGCATGCTGCAAAATTTGAAAATTGCCCATTGATGTTAGGCAGGAACACAAAGAACTCAATGAAAGAGGAGCTATTATCCTGAAATGGTAAATGATGAAAGACTTTGAGATTTGTGACTATGCATTTCACTTGGAGTTTAGATTCGCTAGTTAATCAATAGCTGGCATAGAGTTTGTAGACATGTTCATCCCTCGGCTTGATTAGTTTTCTAAGACTTTGCATCATGGAAGTAAAGTCAATATGGACCCACTCTTTCAGGAAGTTCACAATCTCAGCATTTGGTGAGCGTTCCATGAATCATATGCTTGACTGAGTAATGTGTGGAATGGTTTTTATGTTATACTTAGTTGTTAATAGAACATGTTTACACCTATTTTTGCTAATGCTTCTTGAACATTGTGGTGAGGGTGCAATCTGTGTAGTGTGTGAATACAAATATAACTATGCTGAATAATGTATCAGTTATTCTTCAGCTTTATTGTGCAGCCTGGTATAATCATCGATTTTATTTAACTTTTTAACAGTCCATGGTTTGGAATATGCTTTCGGAGCCCATGAGTACCCAACCAGTGGAGTGTTTGAGGTTGAGCCAAAGAGCTGCCCGGGTTTTGTGTATAGATGCTCCATCACATTGGGTCATACTGATGTGCCTCCTTTGGAATTCCAAGCAACGATGGAACAATGGGCATCAGACTACAATGGCGATACATATCACCTTATCTACAAAAACTGCAACCACTTCACAAATGATGTCTGCTTGAAATTAACAGGAAGACCCACACCTGGATGGGTAAACCGGCTTGCTCATTTAGGTAAGTGTTTAGCTCTTCTCCTTATTAAGTTGACTGCCATAACCTTTCATGCTGTAGTATTTTTCCATTATTGGTTGATTATTTTGGTTTGTCATTATCTTTTCTGCTTGAATAATTGAGGTCAACCCTGTGTTTTGAATAGTACCAAGGGATTATTAGTGTTTCATTCCTTTTATGCAAACTCAACATATTATTACCTTTTATGCAAGCATGCAACTCAACTCACTTGCATTAGTTTCACGAAGTCCCCTTTTCAAGTACCTTCGTATCTAACTAAAATACTTATAATGGAAGTGAGTTGAGTTGCATACTTGCATATAAATGCACTGCATCAGTGCATGCTAGTAATAAGAGAAGAGATTGAGATTGACATGTCAGTGCACTGCTATCCCAAAAATGGTAAATTTTATCTATAGCCTCATTTATTCCCATTTGCTTAGTTAGTGATTGAACTTCTTTTTCAGCAACCAATAAGTATGGAACAGTGTGTTATGTCACAAGCGCAAGGCGAACTAATTTTATCGTTATAGTCCTGTGACTCTTTTTGCTCGAGCTTATCTGTTCTAGAATTAGCACATGTCAAGGTGGACTGATTATAACAAATGATAGGAGTGAAAAATTGATCTGTGTTAAATTTCATTCATCATGTCTCATGCCTAAGATTGTCAGTCTTATGCTATAAATATTGATTCATGGAATTTTGCTCAGCTTCATTTTGCAGTTGCCTTCTACCCGAAAGCCTCCAGATTCCGGTTGTTAGACAGAGACCTGAATACCACAGTTTCTCAGGCAAGTTTGATGCAACTATACTGTTGCATTACCATAGTCCAAATTCATTTTGTTGACAGTTGGTAAATTACTTTTACTTTACTCATCAAAGATACTCCTGTTGTCCATTAACAGACTCAGAAGCCATTTCGATCATCCCTGCACACGAGCCAACGGGCAGTGATACAGATCGTGATAAATGTCTTCCTAGACCTTCCATTCGGGATATTACCTTTGTAAAAGAAGCCCCTTGGTGATCTGTCTGTTAGCATTCTGAGACCAGAGAACGTTACATGTTTGGACTGTCTTCACTTGTGTAAATCTCTCCTGTAATTTAGGTCAACTCTGGGTTCATTCTGATTAGCAATTCTTTAAAGGATTAGGGATTCAAATTGCATTTAGCATACAGGGTGTTCTTGCATTGATTCAAGACACGTTTTTCTCCAGATTGATGAAGTATGACCATTTGGATTCTAATAGGCTTTGATTAGGAATGTGGCTGATAATACACCGAACAAAAGTGGCTGGGTCAACAACTCAGAAACAAACCAAAATTCAATTTATGGATTGAGCTACCAACTACAATCAAGATGCTAAGGTCACGACACCAACGTATTTAGGGTTAGTTGAGCTCAGTAGTCTAGGCATTAGTCTATTAAGTAAATGCTTATTTTGAGGCAATTTAGGAAGTTTGGTGAGCTCGGCCTAGAGACGAAGGTGACCGAGTATTCATGAAAATTAATATATATTTATTTTCAAAAGTCAATGTTAAGAAATTTGAGGTTCATGACAATTTGTTACGAGTAATCCAAAGGAACTATAGTTGAAATCATGAAATTTTGGATATGTCAACCTGTGGGGAATTGAGGAATTTAGTGGAATTGGATGATTTCGGTGTTTAGATGAATATTTTTTGGGTGAAATTGAGAATTGACCAATTTTCTCAATTCTGAAATTTCATTGTTTGGTTAGCAAATGTAATTGACTAATTTCATCAATTACACGAATTCCAGTATTTGGTTGGAGTAAAAATTGGTGAAATTGATGATTTATTTTTAATTAAATAGAAAATATATCAAATTTAATATTAAATTTAGTACAAAGTACTAGACAATATAAAAATAATTAATACAAACATAAAATACATACTATTTTTAAAAAATTGATACTTTATTTATAAGTAAATAAGAATATATAATACATTCAATATTAAAAATGATAATTTCATTAAAAAATTAATATAATTTTTAAAAATAGCCCCAAAATGGTTGAATACACAATAAAATCTAATTAATTTGGGTTTGGTTAATATAATTTTTTTAGAACTAACTTACAACCAAAATTATAGGACAAGATTAAATTCCATGTGTAGATATCCATTCTTAGTTAAATAGTTGAGCCAAAAAAAAAGTGGTCAACAAAAATAATTTCCCTATATAATCAACACAACTAATGCTCAGCAAAACTAAAGGTAAACTGTGAAATTTGAAAAATGAAAAAAAATCATTTTATATTAACTTGAAAAATGGAAAAAAAAAATCATAGAAGTCATACTTCACAAGATCTTAAGTTTGGAAGCTTGATCTCAACCAACATTGGATTCGATACAAGTTCATATAATGTAACAACAATAATAACAAAAATGAAAATGCAAGTGAGAGTTGAGAAAAGCAACATCAAAACCATAACACTATCAATCACCATAGGGCACTCAGTTAACAAGATCTTCTTCATCCTCAAAACTCAAATTTAATTGTTGCAACTTGAAACCCGAGCCTTGTTTGATCTCCACCAAACTAGAAGCAACCCCAGTAGCTTGCATAGTAGTCTGTTTTGTAAGCTACATAAAGAAACAACCATATGTTAGAACAAAATAAATATGATTATAGCACAATTAATTCTTTTTTGCACAGGTTAGATCAGCTAATGTCAATGATAATGCATAATTTAATAAACTAAGCAAGTGATTTTATGCTAAAGAGAAGCGGGTAATGGTTCAAAATTGAGAAGTTGGTACGGAGAAAGCCCGAGGCCCAGTATCGTCTTCATCAAAGAAAATGGGAAGTCTATGCAGTAGTTCACTTGGAAGAGGATTTATTTTTCACTATAAATAGGAAGCAATATGTGATTACATACTACAAAGCAGAAGCACATTCAGAATGGAAATCTCAGTTTCTAGTTAGATCATCACATAATCCTATTTTTTTGTTTGGTTTTCAAGTAGAAACAAATTTAAACTAAAATAGAATGGTTCCTTATGGACGTATTTACCAACCTTAGAGCAAACATAAATATAATGAATTTTAGGACTTGGACCCAGAAATTCTAGTGCTAAAGTTCCACCCTCATTCCACGGAATTGGAGTTGAAAGTTCCTAAGTCCGTTTCTTTACAATTTTCTCCAACCTATCTCCAAAGGCCAATTATGTTTATTCCCAACATCAAAACATAAATAACAGATAAATCAAACAAATCTTATCAAATTCAAAATGCTCCATAGATGAGTAGAGACAAAAATTGTCAAGTGAAAAATTGGTTGCCTCACATAATTGGTCATGTACTTATATGTCTAAATTGAATTGGACTTACCAAACTTTTGATTACTTGTCAAAACATTACAAAAGAGAAAATACATTTTTAAAAAACAAAAAAATATAGAATAATTTTAATATATAATTGAAATATATATAAAATTAATGTAGGACAACTACATCTTTTTTATAATAAAATCAGAGATTGAATTTAAGTTGAAGTCCAACTCTAATTTGAACCGTCAGAATTAGTACAGTTACAGTTCGAAGGTCATATCTCTTATGATATTCATTCAAATCCAGCAAATAACTATTCATTGGAAAGCTAAGATTAATTTGTATAATTTTTTTATTTACTATTTTTTCTAATTCAATATCTGTATTGATCAAAATTAGAATTCATTTATGAGGCCAAGTCAATAATAGCCCTAACTCAATAAAGAATAATATTTAGATCTTTTTATTTAATATATGTTAAGTATAATTTTCAATAGAGTATAAGTTCTATTTTTAGTCTACATCAAATAGGATTCTATGTTTATTAAAGGGCTATATATATTGCTCAATATTGTAACAGAAAGAAGCTTTTCTATCAATAATATTATCTTATTTTGGGTTTGTTCGCTCTCCATCTTTCTTGTAGATTTAAGAATCTATCGTGGTGAGAAGACGGTGATATTCTCTCTATCCCCCCTTCTTCTCTTCCATTGCATCAAGTGGTATCAGAGCAAGACTGTTCCTTGACTCAACTCCATCGATTATAGTTGGTGATGATAACTCCATGGATGATGATCTAGAATATTATCAAATTTGATATTTGATCAAATAAAATTTTCTTACTTCTATCACTAGAAAGTATGAAGTTTTAAAATAGATTGAAACTAAAAACCAAGTTCATTAATTGATTATCAAAGAGGCTCACGGTCTGACGTTTTGGAGATCAATATATGAAGTTGCTCAAAAAAATCAAAACCTTAGTAAGGTGAATATTCCATACTTTCATGGTTATGAGGATTTGTTTATTTGGATGGATAAAGTTGAGAAATTCTTTGAACTTATGGAGATTCCTAAAGAGAAGAAAGTGAAAATTGTTGCATACAATTTTGATAGTTATGCTTCATCTTGATAGGAGCAAATTCAAATTCAAAGGACACGTGAAAGTAAGCTAAAAATCTCCTTATGGCCGACGATGCTTAAACTATTCAACATAAAGTCCTCAAAATGGGATCAAAATCAAGTAAGACATATTCTTATCTAAGGGCTTTAGAAATTGAAATCAATGGAGACAACCATAAAATGTCAATCCATATCTTAGTAACATTCCTTTAGTATTGAATTATTAAGTCGAAAAAGAGGTTGTGGATCATGTGAAAAACAAACATGTTAGTGAAAAATTTATCGAGAGCCCCAAATATTCTTTTTTTGATGAGTTAGAAGATATACAAAAGTGGCTTTAGATGTTACAAAAAATTTTCAAGAGACTATCCATGATAATTCATGTAAATCAGTTGACAATCTTGAAAGTTATAAGGAAAAATTTTCTACTTGTAAAAATATTGATTGTGCTACTCAAGATTATTATTTGAATTCATCAAAAACCAACTTTGTTGAATAAGTGGAGGAAATTCCTATAAGAGTTATCACTATACAAGATTCAAAATTTGCAATGACATATTTAGATAATTATAGTAATTTTTAGTAAATTTGTAAAGAATACTTTCATTTTATGATAACAAATCATAAGTTGGTGTGTACAAAAATTTTATTTCAAATAAGGCAAAGCCTGTAAAAGTTTAAATGGTTGTGCCAAAGAAAAATAGAAGATCAAAGTACTGAAGATATTACTCGAAAAAATCTTGTTGATTTACATCATCAAGTTCTATATTGAAAAGTGTTTAAGGAGAATATAATTGCAACAATAAAGAGTTCAAGTTTTGACTTAGGGATAAGTCTTTTACAAGTGGAGGGGTCTGATATAGGATAACTAAATATTTGTTACAATAAAATCAGATATTGAGTCCAAGTTAAATTCCAACTTCAATTTGGACTGTTAGAATTAGAACAGCTATAGTCCGAAAGTCATATCTCCTAGGATATTCATCTAAATCTAGTAAATAATAATCCGTTGGAAAGATGAGATCGATTCCTATAATTTTCTTATACTATTTTGGCTAATTCTATATCTGTATTAGTTAAAATTAGGATTTATTTATGAGACTAAATCAATAACAGTTCTAACCTAATAAGAAATAAGATTTAGATCTTTTTATTTAAGATATATTAAGTAAAATTCTTAGTGATGTCTAAGTTCTATTTTTAGTTTATAACAACTAGGATTCTAAGTTTATTAAAGGACTATACATACAGCCCAAGGTTGTAACAAAGAGAAAAATTTTTCTATCAATAATATTATCTTATTTTGGGTTTATTTTCTCTCCATCTTTCTTGTGGATTCAAGGATTTATTGTGGTAAAAAAATAGTGATCTTTTTCCTATCTCCCCTTCTCTCTTGTTGCATCAAAACCCACAGAATAAAACCTAGTAATACATCTTGAAAATATCTTATAAAAATCAATTGACAAAAATACAATATAAAATAAGTCACAAATAAGACACATAGTCGGCCTATAAAAGTAACATAAAAGTAAGGCATACAGTCGACTTTCAATAACATAATAAGACAAACTCACATAGTTAGCTTCCAATATAAATATAGAACTAAAATAACATAACCTATGACTACCATATAGTTATGTCAAATAAAGACAACATGAGTTAATTCTAACAAATAACAAGAAACATATACAGTCCTAGAGTTATAATTAGTTATGTTTATCATATAAGAGCATAAAATAGATATAAGAGGATTGTCTATATGAGGTGCATGGATTACACATTTACATTATTGAGAAATTCCTACAGACAATCAATTTTGGTCTCATCGTCTGTACCCAGAAAAAATTTCATACCATCAACCTTGTCTGAATGTAAGTACCTATATGCATGTTTTAGAAAGGTAGTGGTAAATTGCTTCCCTCTAAATCTCATCAACATTGGGTATGCAGACTTCTTCCATGCATCCTTCCTAGCAGTTGAGATGGCACATGTAATATCACGCATATTGGACATCAGCTCTTTCATCATTATTTGATCAATATTTTTCTCCTTTCTCTTTCGCTGCCTTGATGTATCCCCTGAAGTAGAGGCTAGTCCCTTGCCTTTGGTTTGAATTGTGTTATTATTTATGGCAGAAGATCCTTCTGTACTAGATGCATTAGAGGCATCCTCACCTAGAGGGGTTTACCCATTGGTTTTGTCTCTATCAACCTCCTCACCAATATTGTTGAATATGGATTTAGCCATACTACCAATAACATGGTTTGATCCACAAATCAATAGTAATTGATCATATAGGGGTATGCTTTTGTTTAGAATTTGTTTAGCCTTAGGGATTTACTGCAAGTTTAAGTTTGAAATATGTTAAAGATAATGTGAACTCACAACATAATTTTAACACAATGAAATAGGTAAAGTTTATTGATGCTTATAGCTAAAATATTAACGTAGCCTTGTCCAGAGGCAATGATTATCTTCTCATCCTCAATTTAGCCCACCCCACTAAAGGCCTACACCTTTTGTATAGTTATAATGCGTTTCTTTAAGGTCTTCTTATAATGTCTTTCCACATTATTAGCAGTGAAGTCAATGTTGAACTGGGCATTGATGGCTATTGCAATTGCCATGAATGCTTGTCTCTTGAAAGATTTATCTTATTTTAGACCTACATGTACTTGTTTAGCCAAAAGCCTAATGAGAAACTCGAAGTATCTCTTAAACCACAACTTATATAGTTTATGTCTCCTAGGTTGTCCCACAGTCCTATTTCTTTCTTATTCAATGATACTAACATCCAATCCATGACTCATTGTATTAGCAAAATAGTTGGAGTCCATGAGTTCAAATCCATTTGAGTCTATACCTTAAAATAATAACAAGGGATTTAGCAAATAAATATAAATAAAAAGTAAACAAGTAATAATGAAATAAGTAAATATCAAAAGATGTAAAATAGCATAGAAGAAGTAATATGTCAATATATCTACACAATATATCACATAGACATGTTTACAAACACAACTAAATCCTACTAATAATTGTAAACCTTCTACATTTTAGCTACTATGTTATCTCTTAAATGAATCTATTGGAGGTTCTCCTGACATTGCTCCCTCATTGTTTGACTAGTATATAATGGCTCTTTTTCTGCTTCATCCTCTAGGTCTTTCTCTTCCTCCCTATTCAGTATTTCATTATTTGGATTGACCATCATGATATAGTTATAAAGGATGACAAATGCATACATTATATCAATTTGGGTTTTAAATGAAAAAAAAGAATCTCATCCAGTATACGAAAATGGTTCTTCAAAATTCCAAATGCGTGTTCTACTTTAGACCTCAGGGATGCGTGCTTGTAGTTGAATAATTTCTTCACATTTTGTGGTGGTCATCTAGATTGATCCTTCATATAGTATTTGACACATCTCTAAGGTGTAATAAAGCTAGCCATCATTGTGTAGCCGACTAAAATATAGTCAAATATTAACAAAAGATATTTAATAAATCAGAAATAACAATTGTAAATAACATACTTAAACCACAAAAAGTAGTTAGGGTTGTTTTCTATGGTAGGATGTGTCGAAGAGACTGCCTTAGACATGAGATGATATCTGATACCACATATAACTCTAAGGCACGTGTTGAAGTATTGACTAATTATCACATCACCGGATATAGAGTTGAAGCTATTGGAGCTCATCGGGGTAGCTCGAGGAAGAAGCTTGAGGTCATGATGGGAAGAGAGGAGAGCACGAGTGGATCAGGGAAGAAGACACTCAAGGAGATTGAGGAAGACAAGCACCGTGCATGAAATTTAGGAATCACATGAATTTTTCAGTCATCCTCAATCGGAAATCCAGAAAATGGTTTTGTGGGCCCCTCCACAATTCCCAGGAATTGGGTGATTTTCTTTCAAAATTTTTGAAATTCAAAACATAAATTGATGAGAGGTTGAAATTATCCAATTCCCTCAATTTTGGATTTTGGAATCAAACCAAATGTTGAAATTAGGGAATTGGGCTTTTAATTTCTCTAATTTCCTCAATTCTAGGATTCTGGAATTCATCCAAATAGACCATAATATCCTATTTCATTCTCCACTATTTTTATTGCGATCTTTACTGACTTGGGCATCGGATTGGCCACCACCAAAGAGTTTTCGATGGTCTTCTTTATGATTTCTTTCTCTTGTAGATCAATGGAAGGGACAACCTAACATATTGTGGTCTCAAGGAGCCTCACAGGCCGAAGCCCATAACTAACTGGACTCCATCAATAGTGGTACTTTCATTGAGATCCATTTCACCTCTCTTCTTTGTTAATATAGAAGATTTTCAATCCTCCAACTTTGAGAGCAGCAAGCCTATCGTCATTCAAGAACCAACTTGGGAAGTAGAGTCATATAACTCCTATGGTGGACTAGGCGAGTTGGCTTAGCAAGCCAATTTAATGACTCATCGACTAGTGCAACAATAGCCTTGGGGGTCCCTTTATCAATGGTCCCTGAGGTACCACTTGGCCCCTTCCATAGAGTGAAGTGGTAGGAGTTTTAGAGCCTAGGCATAGCTTTCCAACAAATGACTCAATTGTTAGAGGTTTAGGTGTAGGTTATGCATTATCTTTAGGCCTCATAGGGGCAAAGCCAAACCTAGGTGAGGCAAAACCTCCAAGCCTACTATGCTCAATAACAAACTCAAGCTCAAGCCCAAGCTCCAACTCAAGGTACTATACTAAACCAGCAATATGAGTCACAACCACATGTGGTGAGCCAAATACACCTTAGTGGATGGCACCATTTGAGTTATCAAGGTCCCATAGTGGGTGTTTCACTTCAATATCAAGTCTTGAGGAATTTTGAAAGGTGTGAACCCACATATGATCCAGCCAACGAGACCATCTACTATACATATACTAGTCGAGCTTCAAGTAGTGCTAGAGAAGGTAGCCAGAGAGAGGTTGTACCATAAGTAGATTGGGAAAAGTCTAGGGTAAAAGCTTACCTGAACCAAGCAAAGTACAACAGCACCCCCCCCCCCCCCCCCCCCCCCCAAATTCCAAGATAGCCTACTTTCTAGTGGAACCAACATTTAGGAAACTTTGCTACGAGGTATCTAATGGTTTGAAGGACTCAATGGATCATGTTAATATATTAAAAAATGCTATGATTTTACAAGGGGTATGGGAGTCCATCATGTGCAAGACATTTTCAATAATGCTACAAGGTCCAACCCGAGCTTGGAATTTCTAACTTCCTATGTATTCCATTACATGATCTACATAACATATTCATGGAACAGTCCATTTCATTAGTACCTCAATGAAAGGACTCCTCCATACTTCTTAAATTAAAGTAGAGAGAAGGAGAGAGCTTAAGAGAATATCTAGCTTGGTTTAATAGAGCTAGACTGGAAGTCACCAAGTTCAATAGCTCAATTACTATTACTGTAGCAATCAATGGGATATAACAAGCTCGGGTGGACTATGAAATGGCCTACCAACCTCCTAAGAGCTTGGTCAAACTCATCCAACAAGCCAGAGAATATATCGATGCTAAGAAAGTGATCTCAGCCAAGAGAGAGTCAGAGAGTAGTAATAAACAAAAGAAGGGCTCACAAAAAGGTAAACTCTCTGACTTGAAGAAGCAGAGAATGGAATGAAGGAAGCACAAAATCGAATTCCAAGCATACAAACTCTTGAATAATTCAAGGACTGAGTTGTTAACCTAGATTGAGTACTTGGACTTCCTGAAGACGTCCTTGCCTATTCCCATCAATAAGTAGAGACTGGACAAATCAAGATATTGTCATTTCCATAAGAATCATCGTCATAAAACCAAAGAATACAAGCACCTCAAAAATGAGATTAAAAGGCTCATCAAGAAAGGTCACCCTAGATAGAATATCCAATGGGGTGAATAAGCTGAAGACCACTGGCACAAGTGGAAAACCAATAGGGGCCTCCTTAGGGGAATCTTATCCCCAATTCCACAACCCTCCGATCAAAGAGCATCTCAACATGATCCTAACAAGCCCACTGAGTTAAAATAAAGATTTAGTGTCAACTGGCAAACACCAAATCATTAGTGGGGGATAGGAGGAGATAAAGAGATTGCATGTGAACTAGAACTTAGAGACATAGTCTTTTCTACAAAAGACTTAGAGAGAATTTTAACATCCCATAATGATGCATTGGTAATCTTTGCAATTTTGGATAGCTACATTACACAACATATCATGATAGATACGAGGAGCTTAACAAACATCTTGTTCACCCAAGCCTATGATGGAGTAGAAGCTAGAACTATATATCGAGACACTCACTTGATTTACGAAAGATTTGGTTACTTGGTGTTGTTTGAGGTAATTTTGTCATAATCAAATTTGAATGAAATATGATTAAAAGTAAGACTTTTATGCCACTAAATTATGACTCAAATATGAGTCTCAGTCAGAGTTAAATCACATCCAAATTTAACAGAAAATTGAGCTTAACTTGGATTTAAATATTAGGAAATTTGAATTTAAACTAGGCCTAATCTAAATGGGTTGAGTGGACTAGATATTTGGACCAAAATTGGGTTCAAAATCCATGTAAAATTTGGACTAAAATAATAAAATGTAAAAGTTTTATAAATTAATCCCCAGATTGAATAAATCTTTATAAATAGGTTATTGGCCGAATTTTTGTTATAAATAGGTCGCTAGAGTAAGAATTTTACAAAAAATCCAAAAAATTCTAAAATTACAAATCAATCTCGTAAAATTTAGAGTTTGCAAATAAATCCCTTAAGAAATTGATAATTATAATTTGATCCTTATCAAATATAGGGTTTGTGAATAAACCTCTCAAAAATTCTTTCTTTATAAATAAACCCTTAGAATTTTGACTTTTTACAAATAAATATCTCAAAACTTTTTATTTATAAATAAGTCCAAAATTTGTTCAAAAAGGACTCGAAAAGTTTTAAAACTTTATGAGCAAATCCTTTTTGCAAAAAGGTCTTTTGAAAGTCATAAAATTATAATTTAGTCTAATTTTTCGAAAAAAAAATATAAATAATTCCTCTATAATTTTAGTATCCGAGATGTGTAGAACTTTCAAATTTCATCATCTACAATAGATAAACTTATCAATATCTCTTCACAAGCTCATCCAAACTTAATATAAGCCATATCTATATCTATCTACATCCATATTCATCATTCAAAAATTCAAATAGAAAAGAGATTGTTTTTAGCCGAACTTCATCACTTTGAATCCTATATAAACCTATTGACATGGAGAAAAAGAGATTAGAGATTAAAAAATTAGAGAAGGATCAAGACGAGAAAAACATTGGGAAAACTCAAAGATCAAAAGAATAAGAAGAAAAATCAATTAGCAAATAAGAACCCTTATCTCTGTCTTTTTTCTCTGTTGCCCTTTTGTGGTTTTCTTCTACTCCTCTACTTTCAGCTAGGTCCCATCACTTGCCAAATCTCCGAATTGAATCTCCCTATGCTATCTCGGCCTATCTCTGGCCTTACCACGTTGCTGCTTCCCCAAGGCTCCCTACTCTCAAGCTTCTCATATCAACTCTAAATCACTAATCATAGCATCTCATAGTGCCCCCTTACTAGAAGTAGCTCCTTGCCACCAAATTCGAGCCCAAGCTCCATCTTGCCACCATAACAGCACCTCTGATGTCCTCCTCCCTATCACCATCAGAGCTTCACCTGACCTACAAGCTCCACCTCGACCATTGGTGAAGCTCGGCCTGCACTCCACATGAGCCCGGCTGAACCCAACCCTCCTCCCATCATTGTTTGCCCTGGCTGATCTGTTGCTCCATGCCACCGAGCACATCCATCACCAGACTGGAGACAACCATTGGGCCTACACCCCCACCATTGGCCTCCCAGTACACCTGCACCGCCACCAAGCTTCACCCCAAGTTGTCCACTTGCTATCTCCTTGCTTGAGCCACGCCGTTGCTTTCCCTACCGACCAACTAACCTGCCTCCTTTGTCACTACCCTTGCCTGCATTGGGTGATGGCCTGCATTGGGTGATGGCCTATTGCTACTACAGGCTAGATCCAACTAGATCCGACTATGAGATGGGTTGGCAAGGTTGCCCCCTGCCTTGTCTCTAAGAAACCAAGTCAAATCTAGCTATTTTTTATCGGATATGGGTGGAGAAGGGACCGAGCCACCATGGTCCAGTTGTGAGGAAAAAATAGGGTGGAGCGGTTTGGGGGAAGAAGAAGATGGGAATAGATGGAGGTATATATATATAAAGGGAAAAGTTGCAACAATAAAAAAAAAGAAAAATCCAGCCAAAAAATAGGGAAGAAGGGTTTCGAGCTTGAGGAAGAAGAAGAAATAGGAAGTAATAAAAAATAATAAAAAATTATTGTGTAAAAAAATTCAAAAAAATAAAAAATGAAAAGAAAGTTAGCTCACAAAAAAAGCGAAAAGACTTTTCTCACCTTAATTTTCGACATAACTTCATCAACATCGCGACTACTTGCAATCTTTGGCATGACAATGGAGCTCCACTAATATTATAGTCACTTGCGGCCCCTTGAAGATGGTGGACTCTTGACACCATTGTGGCCACACGCGGCATCTCAAAAATGGTGACTTCTTGACATTACTATGGCCACCCACAGCCCCTTGAAGATGCAAGGCCTTGTTACACCAAGCTAGCTATCGAGCTCATACCTAACTAACCTTCAGACGTACATCCAAACCAACTTTTGGGCTCACATCCAGCCAGCCTTTGGACTCACACTTAGCTAGCCTTCAAGCTCACATCAAAGTCAGCCTTTAGGCTCATACTCAGCTAGCTTTCGAGCTCATACTTGCCCAATCTTCAAACTCACACCCAATTAGCCCTTGAGCTTGTATCTCTAATCTAACTTTCAAGCTCGTGAGCTGAGCCTCCTTCAAGTTCATACATTTAAGATTGGGCCACAAGTTCACCTAAAATTATAGAGTAGAAAAATCATGGGATCTCAAAAGTCACTAGAGTCAATGAGGGTGGAAATGAAAAGTAAGAGTAAGAAAGAGGGAGAGGAAGGTATATATACCAACCTCCAACAACTTGGATCTTTTAGACCCTACCTGAACCTCAACTGAAGTGGAATATGATGCATTTTGAAACTCAAACCACTAGGGACATGTGGCAAAATCTTGTCCATCATCAAATTATCACCAATCCAATGTTTGGCACGTCATATGAATCTAATTGTAGTAGGAGACTTTCATGAAATCCACCACCTTTCATATCAAATCAAATCTCTAGGGCATCGAGCTCTAAGAATTTGAATGGATAAAACTCAAACTCAACCCTATGTTATCAAGCTGCCAAATCTTAGACAAAACATGCTTAGGGCAATGATGTGTATCTAGAGACTTAGCCCATGTAGATTAAACCCAAAGTCTTGGGTTACTCTAACCGGACTCTGGGGTATAGTTTTCTTATCGAACCACGAAATAAATCCCCATAAGAGCATCAAGTCATGATCCGATTCCAGCCTTGAGAAGCTACATGAAAAAGCTTCTAAAACTTAGCCAAACCGCCATAGTTTAGACTATAAAGCATATTATCTACCTCAGAACTTCATTATTGTGCATGCACCACATTAAGCTGACCAAGCTCCTAGAGCTTACTCGAGCTTCCAAAGCTTGAATTATAGGACACACCGGTGGTCCTCGTAACTCCTAATTCCTAATCAATATTTCATAACTTGGCCCCTCAAAAAAACCATCTCAAATCTTCTAAATGATGGTTCTTAGGAGTCTTGTTAATAGTATCATATTTCATCTATTACTCCATCTCTCACTATAAGATAATGAAAGTATTTGCTAAAATACAAAAATAAAAGTAATCAATCTATCGCTAAATTTTTTTAGAATGAAAAATTTAAGATGAGATCATCAATTTGTTCTAACTCTTTTGAATATCTTCTTTTATTCATTCCATTTTCTTTTTAAAGAACTTTATCTCCATTTTTATATTAGGTGCTTTGTGTCAAAACTCTTTCGATAAGCAATCTACGATACCTATTTTGCAGATCCAACTTGTTATTGGAATTCAAAGGGACCTCGTCTGACCTTGCAGAACTCACCAAACTTCCTCAGATCCCATACATCATGACCTATTTCCAAGGGTGTAAGCATAAATAAACCTGTCCATTTCTTTCAGAAATCTCAACCGCTTGATTAGAATCACATGATCAAGGTTCTCCCACACCTATCTCGACTCCGATTAATAAAAATTCTCGCAAAAATCATCCAAAACGCCAGAAATACTCTTCCCTCTTTAGTCTTCGAAGGACTATAATTCTGTCATTTCTGTTAAAAGTAAGGGTTAACATCGTCCTTTGACTGTAGAAAATAATAAATTACTATATTTGTTTGGTTCGCAAGGGATTAGGTCTCGGCTTTGTGGACTTGAGAGGACGGAGTGCGGCTAGGGTTCCACTCCGTTTCACTCGCTCGAGCTCTTCCTCGTCTCTGTCCGACGGCTAGCGAGACCCTAGCTTTAGCCTTCGATTGCGGGCTCCCATGCCAGCGATGGACTCATGGAAAGCCTCATCCTTGTAATCGGTTGCCCATCTCTTTGAGATTCTTCTGATCCTGTCTCAGAACGCTAGGTACCGTAGATGGCCACTGCCAACCCTTTCGATCTCCTCGGCGACGACGACAACGACGATCCCTCCCAGCTCATCGCAGCACACCAGCAAAAGTCCGCTGTCAAGAAGCCTGCCGCACCCGCCGCCGGCGCTGTCGACCCGGCGGCGACCGCCAAGCTCCCCTCCAAGCGTGCCCCCCCGGCTCAAGCTGGTGAGGACCCTAAAGTTTGTGTTTTTACGTGTTTTTGATGCGATATTTATAAAGTTGGGATTTTGTGTGGTAGATTTGGTTGAAGATTGATTTTTTTATATCATTTTTACAGTGAGGGAGGCAAGGAGTGGCACAGCGCCAGCGCGAGGTGGTGCTGTTCGTGGAGGGCCTGGGCGTGGAAGGGATGGGCGTGGAGGCGGGACCGGCCCGAACAGGGATTTCAGAAATGAGAATGCCAACGGATTCACCGGAGGTTATGGTGGCAATGGTGGGGCTGAGGATGGGGATGCTGCGAAGTCTATTGAAAAAGAGAAGAATTATGAGAGGGGCCGAGGTGGCTATGGAGGACCTAGGATATTCCGTGGTGGTCGACGTGGTGGGTATGGGAATGGAGAAGGTGGAGGAGATTCTGAGCGCCCGTCAAGGAGGATCTATGAGCGTCGTAGTGGGACTGGGCGTGGTAACGAGATGAAGCGTGAGGGTGCTGGGCGTGGAAACTGGGGATATGCAACTGACGATGTGATTGCACAGTTAAGATTGCTTTCCTGTAATCAATTTTTGTGTTTCTCTGTGTATTTTGAATAATGGGTTTTGGCTTACTGTTTAATTGAGTAGGGAGACTGAGGAGATTGTCACTGAGGAGAAGGTAGCAATTGCTGAGAAGCAACCTGAGCAAGAGGGTGAGCCATCGCCTGAGGCAAACAAGGAAAAAAAGGAAGGGGCAGAGAATGAGGCAGAAGAAAAGGAGGAAGATAAGGTGAGATTTTTGTGTACTTATGGATTGTTCAAATAACCTCCATTTTGCAATGATGCGCAGCGTCTGCTAGACGGTTCAGTGTTGATGTTCAGTACAGTTTGATCATCAAAAGTTTTTCTGCTCTTTTTTTACCAATCGTGGTATCATGCTTTAACCATGCTAGTGTATTTTTTTTTCAATTAGGCTGATGTTTTATGTTTAGTCCTTCCTATCACTAGTGTGGTTGTTCTGTGTTGCCCTCTCTTTTCCATTTATCTTCCTTTGCCTATCCAATTCTTCTACAATAACTCATGTTATATTATGCAACTTAAATGCTTATATTACTTGGTTTCTGATTTTCCTCATGATGAATACAGCTTACACTACAATTTTTTATATTTGTCATTTCCCGTTGTTTCCTACTGTAATCTGCGGTGTTTCTATGGCTTAGTGAGTAATGGCTCTCGTTCTGTGATCCTGTCCAACCAAACCTGCGTTCGAGTTTGTGTTTTGGTGGATATGATGCATATTTTCCACTGACCCTTATGGTTAATTTATGTGGTGGACATTTAATCACATTCTTGGGTTAGTAAATGTTCAGCCATGGCCACTAATGTAACAAAAAATTGTAAATTGTAGCAATCTAATGTTGTGTTGTGCAAAAACTTCAAGCTCTTCTGTATTGTCATTACCTGTAGCAACAATCCACAAAGAAAAGCCTCATTCAAAACTTTTTACTCCATTTTAACCTTTTCCCAATATGTTGTAGATCTCCATTATTACCTTCTTTTTTTCTGTTGTTGATTACATGATGAACACTAATAAGTTATTGTAAATTTAGTGGCTAGTTTACCATACCTAATGATGCATCCATATTCAGACTTACCTGCTTGTAGAATAATATGAAAGTTTCTATCCATGCAATTCAAAATTCATTCACATTTCACCTAATATATTTAAATCCAATCAATGTGGCTGCCAGTGCTGCTGCTTATGTGTAGTTGGTCGCTTGAGTCAATTGCCTCTGTGTAGACAGGCCATGTTTATTTGCTTTTGCTATATCTGTTACATTTCTGATTAATGATTGCACAATTGAGACTTGTACTATTGGTTGCATTACATATTGTTAAAAACACTTGTTTTAGATGGTTCATTGGAATCAGAATGCATTGCAACATTGTTACTACATGGATAAACTAATTAGCATATTGGTAGTGCTTATGTTAAACCTCCTAGCAGATTTGGCCCTTTCATTTCTTTGATTTTTAGTTACTGTGTACTTTTGCATAAATTATGCTTCATCCTTAATTTTGATGTTTTTACTTTGGGACCTCATTTTTAGCCACCAATGCACCAATATACTTCTTATGTGCTTTGCAATCCCCCATCCATGGGTCAATTCCTACTTGACTGTAAAACATAGGTTCCATGCTTGAAACATATGCATATAATTATTGTGGAGTTATCCTATCCAACAAATATTTACTCATATCATAGCCTTAGGTCAAGGACATTCCCAATAAAGCTAGAAAAGTACTTGAATTTTGATGAGACTAGGGTATCCAATATAGACTTGTCTAAAATAGTACAGCGACTGGGTTCTTTGCTCTTTGAGCATGTCAAGCTTCAGACTTGATTGAATCATAGCATAATCATTCTGAATGGTGATTCCTGAGTTATCAAAATATCTTGTCCTTGTGAGATGGTTGTAAACATTTAGTGGTTTATTCATTTTCTTGCATGGTGGATGAGACCCCTTTCCAGAATATTCAAAGGTAGAAGTGTTTGTCTAGTACTCAAGTTAATTTTTTCTCAGTGGTTGGCACTTTTTTTCTGCAACTATGGTACTTTGTTGGTTCTAAATGCTGCAAGAACGTCACCAGGCTGTAGGTTTGGTTTTATCATTTTTAGAATTTTTAAGTTTATTATTAATTTTTTTATCCATACTTGCAGAAAGAGATGTCAGGACAACGTTAGTTGAACATATGAGCTACTGGATTATTGTTAAACTTTTAATGATTGTTTCAATTTTTTCAAGTGGGTATCCTTTTCCTTGTCAAACTTTTCCTGATGTTAAACTGTTAAACCAACTTCATTATCATGCTGCCAAGGGCATTATCGCAATAAGTATAAAGACTGTTCAAAGAATTCCTTTTAGGATTTCTGATTGCCTTTGAGAGAACCATGTGACTGGCTCCAATGCCTTACTGTGCTACTTGGTTCCATTGCGGGCATAGGGTAAAATTCACCCAAAGCCATATCTTCATATTTCTATGCAAGCAACATTTGATTGATAGCTGTCATGGCCTTGGAACAACAATATTGGATGTTTCCTATATTTCAGATTCACCCAAAGCCATATCTCCATAGATTATTTTGATGGATGACACCCTTGTTCAGCATATTCAAAGATGGAAGTGTTCGTCTTTTGCTTGTGTTTGATCTTTTCCTGATAGGAAATTCTTCTGTTTTTTGTGTTGTGGTGTCAACATTCCACCTTATTACCTTTTTGTGCATGTATGCACAGTTAAATAATGAATCTTCAAAATGGAATTGTTCATCTGATGCTTTGAGTTTGATCTTTTTTCATTAGGAAGATCTGTTTTTTAACTTGGGTGTCATTTTGTCTACCTGATTACCTTTTGTGTACATGCACAACAGTTAAATATTGCCTTCATTCATGTGCCTTTTGAATCACATTGCTGACTTCATGTACCTGTTTCAGCACTGTTAGAAAATTTTTTATTTTTAATAATCTTGAAATTTCTTTAGTCCAACTCATGCTCCATTAATTTTGCTTCTCTAGCTGTGTAGTTACTAGACGAGAAATCTTGTAACCTAACAAGTGACATGCAAGCCCAATTGATTTTGTAATCCAACATGCAAGCCTAATTGATTTTGTAATCCAACAAACTGTCTCCTACCACCAAGTTCCATTATGATATGTAAATAAGGAAGATAGGCTTACAGCAAAGAGTATTTCTCTCAAGAAAACAAAAGGTAGAGTAAAAATAATTTCGGAAAATTTTTGTTGCTTCTATTTGGAACTATGGTGCAAAATTTGTAATTGTATTGTAAAGGCATATCAAATTCTTAATAAAATTACATTGATCGCTAAGATTTCTTGCTTGGGTTTTCTATATTGCCTTTTGAGAGAATCATGTGGCTGGCTCCTATGCTCTCCTGTGCCACTTGGTTCCGTTGCAGGCAAAGAGTAAAAACCATCCAAAGCCATGTATTCAAATTTATCTACAAGCAACATTTTGTTGATTCTGCAAATGGCCTTGGAACAACCTTGTGTGGTATGCCTTTTAACATGGTTAACTTGAACTTTGCTTTCATTTTGTTTCTGTATTTCTTTGTTTAATTTTTTATGATTGCAGTTAGTCTTTATTTGTATAGATGGCAATTTTCAGTGTTTAAGGTGTTTCATAATCAATAATTTTTTTTGTTGCATTTGTTTGTTATTAATGTGTACATTAACCTGCATTATGAACTGAATTTTGGCAAGAACAGTGTTCTATTTGCTTACCAAAAGAGTGGTGCCCATCACCCTATGGTGGCAGGGCAGAATGGTTTGAAGTTCAACTTTAGGAGCACAATTTATTTAGTTGAGTCTCATGCAGGTAGCTTTCCATGCTTAGGTGCTTTTAAAACTAAAAAAATTGGACCATGTTTGTGTGCATCTGACAGAAAGGAAAGCATGCCCTCATTCCCATTTATCTTTTTAATTTGACTATTATTTAAGTTTGTTCTCATCTGTTCTGGATATGTTTTATGGTGTTGCTGTCAAGTTAATCTATTAAACTCACATTGCAAGAGTATTTTAGTAGTATCATGGTGGAATAGCCAGAGTTCAAACCTTTTCTCCATGTACCTTGTTGACAATATTGTTTGCTTTAAATCTATGTTAGCGCTATCCTATGAACTTCGGTTTGCAATACCTTCAATATTTTTCCTTTTGTTCTCGTACTCCAATTTTTTATTCTTGAACTTGTTTGTTTAGGAGATGACTCTTGAAGAATATGAGAAAATGAGGGGGGAAAAACGAAAACCCCTTCTTGCATTGAAGACTGAAGAGCGGAAGGTTGATTTTGATAAGGAGTTTGAATCAATGCAGCAGCTTTCGATCAAGAAACAGATTGATGAAGTCTTTATTAAGCTGGTAAGTCACCTTCAGATATAGCTCTTTCCAGTGTCTCAATTTTTTTCTAGGAGGTGCTCGGATTCCTAATACACCTAAATGATCTTCAAAGGGTGGTGACAAGGATGCAGGAAAAAGAAAAGATAATGCTGACCGGGAAGAGCGTGTCAAGAAGGTATACTATCAAACTACAGACAAGTTATAATTTTGTTTCTTAAAATTCACTATGTGATGAGAGCCATTCTTCTTCCAGGCTCTGAGCATCAATGAGTTTCTGAAACCAGCTGAAGGAGAAAGGCACTACAGCCCCCAAGGCCGAGGCCGTGGCAGAGGCCGTGGCCGAGGTTTCGGTGGCTTTGCTGGTGGGGCTGCTAGTGCTCCAGCTGCACCTTCAATTGAAGATCCTTCACAGTTTCCAACACTTGTTGGGAAGTAGCTGAACTTGTTCTGCTATGGAGGTGTGTGAGTACTAATCTGCTCATAATTTAAGCTAGTTTTAATTGAGTAGAATCAATGTTGTGATGAATAAGGCATTGTTGTTTCCTGTATCTCAAAGAACACGCTTGCTTGTTTTGTTTTCCTGTGTGTATATTCAGAGTTTTGGTGGATTTCCTAGAAGCATTTGTCGTTTTAATCATGTCTTTTGATCTCTTGCTGCCTGGCCTCATCTGGCCAGAAGCATTTTGGCTCAGGTTAATTTGCTGATGAGCTTGTTTTCTGCTTAGTATGACAAATTAGTTAATTCCTGCTGGTGAGATAGTGGAACAGAGCAGGATGGGCGTGGGTTATGTTTTGAATGACAGCTTATGTGCATTCAATGGACATGGTGGGCACTGGATTGGGTTTTGGTTTGGCTGAGTTGGAACAGATTTCATCTGGGTTTTCTACAAACAAAAGCATGAGATGGTTTTCTAAAAACTAAATTGATTAGTGATTCTTTCATTAGTCTGAATCTTGAAGTACTTTTTATGGGCATGTTTTGAAGTACCCAAATTTGAAACCATATACTCAAGATTCAGCTCCCCCTAGGCTTATTACAAAAAGGCCTCTTTTTATCAAGCAAACATGAAGGTTTTTTTTTTTTTTTTTTTTTTTTTTTTTTGGATAAAACACTGTAGAGGCCATGCTATACACTCGAAAAAGCCTCTCTTTTTTTTAAAAAAAATTATCTCTTTCTTTTTGTTTTTCAAAAGTTTAACTCGAAAGAAGTCATAGACTTAACCTTGCAAAACCTATACTGTGGGCATGGGTTTTTCGCTGTTCGTGCAATCCAAGGTGGTTGCTCTCAGTGACCGGAAGCCAAGGTGGCACGATCAGACATGTTATGGGCCATGCCTAGATCACGGCCCGGATCATGTCTTGGGCCTGCTGGGCATGGGGAGGCACCCAGCCTGGCACAATCGCGGTTTGCTTCGAGATGCGTTGCCACGAGCACAGGGCAACTAGTGGCATGAATACATTTGACCCATTGATAAAAGAAATTTTTAGAAAATAAATTATGAAAAATAAGATTTTAGCTCATAGTCAATCGATTATATCACGTAAGACTATAAGTATAAAGCACTTAAAATTTTATTTTAAAATTTATAATTTTATGTGTATAATATAATAATTTGAAAAAAAAAAAAAAAAGGGTAATGTTGGCCGTCACAGTCGCACAACCGCACAGCCCACTTATTGGGAAACATGTTTTGGAGCGTGCCCGGTTATATTTTAAACAAATGAAGAGCAGATTTTGTATCAACCCAACATGAGCCGGTAATCCGTGAATATTGTGGGGCCATTATATACTTTGGTCATATCCGTCATATGTCCAACTCTAATATTAGTTGTGTAGTCTTATAAATTTTTTATTAATTTATTTTTAAATAAATTTGATTATATAATTTAAGTTAAATAATTAAAAAAAGTGAGTGATTCAAATTTAACTGTTTGATATAATATTTGAATGATAATAAATGATAGTATAAACAGAGCCAAATTTTATTTGTGTATTCAATTAAGTGTTATATAATGAATCAAAATATTTTATTATAAAATTATTATTTGATCTCAACTTAAGATTGTCTGAGTAAAAGAAATAAATTTTTGGGCTTAAATCTAATTAAAAGATTGGATTTAAATTAATTTATTAAAATTTTTTGGTCACTGAATTTTTAAAAAATATTTTAACCTTGATTATAATTCATAAAACTTTTGAGAGGTTTTTCGTAAAATGGCATAAATTTTTTTTTTTAAAGGTGGTGAAGTACAAAGAGAAAACGATACGATTTCTCTTTGTTTTCACTCGTTTTTCCTTCAATCCTGATTGAGAAAAAAAATTGATTCTTTCTTCTTTTCAATTCTTTTCCATTAAGGAGTAGCAAAAATTTAAAGCGAATTAGCTGAAATTCGCAGGGAAAAATTTTATAATTTCATCAATTGAGTTTTTGAGACTTAAGATATATAAATTTATTTTATATGATTTTATATTACTTTTACTTGTGGGTCTTGCATCAAATGATAGAATTAAAATTTATAATTGGTATCAGAACCTACTTTGGATGTTTGGTTTATGAGAAATTGAAATATGATTTGATTCAGTTGAAATCTACTAGCCCCAATTTGAAAATTTGAGTTTTTATTTCAGATTTTAGTTCAAAATTATTTTGAGTAATCTATCAATATTGGTGATTCTATTGGTAGTGAAAAATTTAAGATTGAATTCCAAAATTTTAATTTTTGCGAAATTTTGTTAAATTGGTTGTGTTTTCTAAAATTTTGTGGATCAAAGTTTTGCAATGGGCTTTAAGAATTTGTGCAATTGAGTTTACGGATTATGAGAATTCCTATATTAATTAGGAATTTGATTATAAGCATAATGATGTTAATATGTTTATTAATTAAAATGGTCAAATAATTCTCCAAAGAATTTTGAAATTATTTTAATTTATAGAATATTGACTATAGTTAATTTAATTCAAAGGTTGAGTTTGTAAAGAGAAGAAATAAATATAGAATATCATAAAAACTTGTGATAATAAAAAAAGGGATAATTACGGGTGACCCCCAGTAATTAGCCTTAATTACGGTTAACCCCCGGTAATTTTCGTAATTACCCCCACCCCTCAAATTCGCCGATATTTACCTACAGCCCCTGATTGTTATTTAATCAAAATTTTGCCAAAACATTTCGATTTTATCCCTGGTTATTTTTATACATACACCCCTAAAAACTTATTTTTTATATATAACCCTCCGGATTTCGGAATTTTGCAAATAACACCCCGAAAGAACTCAGATTTACAAAAACGTCCTCCAAATTCGAATTTTTGCAAATAAACCCCCGGAAATTATTCCGATTTATAGAGAAGTCCCCGAAATTTGGGTTTTTGCAAATAACACCCCGTCGCGCGGGCGGGAGCGGAGGAGGAGGCCGGCCGGCCGACCGCGGGAGCG